>JABFPB010007491.1:0-10963 GCA_022817645.1 Ceratoteleas bidentatus | reverse complement strand
ATTAAATACGAACCAAGTTTATTTTGCGGTCAAAGTGTGTAAAAAAAGTGAACAAATCTCGCTATGGTCCTGAAATGGAAATTCCGGTGTTAGTTTAGTCGCAATTTGGAAATTCTGTAATGCCGGTAACAACGCTTGAGACTTGGCCTTAATGGTGCATTTTCAATGTTAAGAATGCCCGTTTGAGGTTATTTAGGCGTAATAACTTGAAATGAAAGTTCAAGTTATTTTTCAAGGTAAACCAAAGCTTTTATTTTACTCTATACGTCACTATTTTCACTATCTAAGATAGTGAGATATTTGCCATCTCGTTTTCTTAGTGTACGGTCTTTTTACTTTGGACGGCAGAGTGCATATGCTTTCGGGTGATATGCTTTGAGGCGCGTTGCCCAATGTTTGTTCGTGTTGTGTCAATGACACTAAGAAGGGATGAAGATGGTGGCCGGAAGAGTTAAATAAATCCTTATCGAAACAATGTAAAAAATAAAGAATTAATTTTTAGAAACGTAATGAGACAATAAAGCGAATGGCCAATGAAATCAAGCGGGAATTTATGGCCCTGGCACTGTCTCCCCCAGAAAAAGTTGAAGCGGGCTTCATTTATTTGAAATCTAATATATCCAAATTATTCACGTATGCAGAATTGAAAGAAGAAAAGTACAAACGTTTGAAAACATCCCTCGACAAGTTTTGCGATTATTTCGATAAATATTGGCTCAATTATTGGAATCCAGAAAATTATTGTTTCTTTGATGACGATACAGATAAAACAAATAATTTCGCTGAGTCCTACCACCGACAATTGAATAAATTGACTGATCGAAACCCAACCCCTGGAAGCTTTTTAAGTGAATAATTTAAATTAATTTTGTACTGCACTCTTACAAATTCCGTTTTGATCTGAATATAACCCTTTTAAAGCAGAATTCCTTTGTAAATACAAGTAGTAGTATTTACAAATTGTACCTTCACAGTTAACGATGATAAAAGTCCAGATTTGGTACAGTGTAGCTCAAATGCGTTTCTCATTTCTCTAGTATAAATCAGTTAGGCTGATTTATCAATTCTAGTTTTATTCGAATTAATTTTATATAATTCCCCATAAGAACATTCTCTCATTATGAGTAGAATATTCTTATTATAACCGGAATCTTCTTATTATGAAGGGATTTTCCAGCAATTGTTTTCAGTGCAGTAGCCGAAAATAAATGAAATCCAAACTGGGGTAATTTAGGTGGAATTAAATTAAATTAGTCTTATCATCCATTTAAATTGTAATTTTTCCATTCGAACCAACCTGAGCCTTAAAAAATCTCCAATTCCGATTTAGTGTATATTTCTTAAAATTGTAAAATTTCAATTTAAACCTCAAAATTCCAAGATCCAATTTAGCCTATATTTCTTCACCTTGTAAATTTCCAATGTATTCCAATTTACGTTCTTTTCAACCTAGTACAGTTTGTTCCAATTAAGCGATGACACAAATTGAAATATTACAACTTGATCCATTTCAATACAAAGGTCATTTAGTCTAACGATAGAATTCCAATTATAACCCATTCGGAAATTTTAAATCAAATGGTAATTAATATAAGCATAATTTGACCTGCATAGCTTCAAATTGGACTTTATTGGATTTCATTGGATTTAATGGATTCTCGACTGTTTGGTTGTTCGGTGTTTAAGAATCAATTCAATCAAAGGAAAGCGTGTTTATTTCAACCAAAAATCGGTAAATTTGTCATGAATGTTATCAAAGTCTTTTCACGAATTTTAAGAGTTAAACTTATGCACAATGATTCATTGTGCAAATAAAATTGAAGGTTAGGCTCACGTTAAAACTAGTAAATATATATCCATTTCTTATTCTGTAAACATAATTATGGGCCATTTATGATTTGCACAAAGTCAGTGGCCAAAAATTAACCAAATGTGGACTTTTTTTTAACTGCACTGAAAAAAGTAATATTGGTTACACAAATATACACATGGTTGACATAATCATACAGTACGGTTGATTGTGCACAAGAATATTGTTTGGTTACGGCAAACATATGTATAGTTGCCCCAAACATACATGTGGTTGATGCAAATGGATGTTTGCATCAACCATACGGGTGTAATAATACAGATGATTGCTACAACCAAGCCAGTTTTGCCAGTGTGCTCTAATGTAATTTACCAATAATTTACCAATATGATCTGGCCCAGGCCATCCACTTAATCTAGACGAAATCTTCCTTGCAAAAAATATTTCATAGAACTGAACAGAATTAATTAAGATTCAAAAGAATCAGCTGTTTGGCGCGAAAAGTGATGTTTTGTTTTGTTAAAAAAAAATTAGTGATCATATATGCACGCAAAAAAATATATAGCACTCGCATTTGTATACCTGGCACAGGTACATTTTATTATTAATCGTCATAGAATGATCCACGAAACGTAGAATGCCTATGCCAGGCATATTTGTGCCTGGCGAAAGCATATGTAAGATTAATGTAGAGATAATTTTCTGTTGTTTCAAACATTCGTACTCTGGAATACCAGTATTATTGGTAGCGCATAGATCTTTTTTTGCGTGTGAATTTACTGATCAGAACACATTTTCAAGAATAGTGATTTTTCGTTTTTGAGGTTACAAGAACCACTATTCTTGAAAATTTCCTATCGAAAATAGTCGATAGTTATTTATTAAAACACGCGGATTTTTACGCAGAATCTCGCTCTGGCAAGCAAATTAACTTATCTGATACTATTTTTTTTAATTAACGATATATCACTTATCGTTAATTAAGTGATATATCGTTTTGAACTTGCTCCTCGCCTGCGACATCACGTTAGTTAAATTTCAAATTTAACTGTTTTGGCATTCAAAGTAATTTAATTCCATGCGTTTAAAATGAATGCGAAATTGACGATAAAATCCAATTATTTTCTATTCATTTCTATCAAATATTTTTGCAGAATAGTTTGGTTTAATCTAATTTGGTTCAACGAGATCATTTTCCTTCAGAATTTGTACGCAATACCATCTACTTTGAAACAAAAGGTTCTTGTTCAAAAAGTCAGTTTTTTTTCAATCAAATATAATATTTCTAAGAGTGTTTAAGATATATCTGTCTTTTCTTACACTTTACTTGCCTTTACTTATACAATTTCCGCTTTAGGGATTTTGTAAAAGTGCTGAGAAAATTCTATCTACGTCTCTCTCAAGTGATTACTAATCCTCAACAAAAATCCTCGACGTCAACGAAAGAATTATGTAATTAAGCGTCAATTGCTGAATGAGTACTGGAGCGATTTGAAAGGTGGTCAGGAATTTGAAACGTTCTTGTTCAATGTCGGTAGTTTGATAGGTCGTCATTTTGACTATTTAAAAAGTAAGATTTTGTTTTGGTTAATCAAACCGACTGGTTTATGCGAACAAAGCAGGAAGTCGTCCTCTTAAGGTAGTTCCCTTGTTAAGTTGCCATAATGCAACTTAATTCGATGAAATTTAAAATCTGGTTTATTATCAGACTAATATTTGATTTGCCAAATTTCCAAGCAATTCGTCCATGTAGAAGCCTAGATATTTAATGATAACGTTGCTGGAAAATGATAAATATAGTAACACTATATATGATTTAATTAAATTTTAGCATTTAATATCGCGATTCCTACATATACGAATTGCCTGAAAATTTTGCAAATTAAATAATAATGTAGTAAGAAGCCAATTTTAAAGTTGGATCAAATTCTCATTATTTGGTTAGTTACTATTGATGAATAATGAACAACTTTTGAAATATTGTTTATAACTCTTGAAAAGCGATTTCGCAGAATTCAATGCAAAAAACAAATATTAAAATGTACTATCAAACGTGACAATATTTACGTAAATCATTCAAATTCCAAGATTACATGAACCAAGAAATGGCAAAAAATGCTTGTTTTTTATTTGTTATTGAATTAATAGGAAATTAATATTTATTGTTTATACATTGTTACTTAAAAATTGCTGACTTAATATGTTTTATTGTTTATAATGAACAATGATTATAAACAATCAACGTTTGTTGTATCTAGAAACAATCAACGTTTAATGTGAAAAATTAATAAAACATTATTCAATTAATGTACATATGTATATAATGTACATAATGTATAAATATGTACATATTTTCACTTGGCACCCTAAATACAGTTCTCCATAATGTAACTACCTTAAGGCCAAACATCAAGTCGGCTGCCACGGAGTTAGGTTCTCTCTAATTATTACGGACATAATATTGATTATCTAATTAAACATGATTTTAAAACATTCTCCGAATTTGGGAAAATGTTGGTCTGTTAAGAATAAAAGCCTGCGATTAATGCATTTTGTTTATTAACAAAAAAAAAAAATTTTTCTTATTGACGATGACATTCTCCCAGAGTGAGAAAATTTATTGATTTCGTTTCAAGTGCATCTTTAATGTTTTAACAATGTAATAAAGAAGCACCCTAGTTCTAATAACTCTGAGTAACGTTTCATTCTTAAGGAACCTTTCTTTAACGAAACGACACTCAACCGTTCGCGTCGAATTAGTCAGTCCTTTTCTAATTTCTTCAAGTACCATATAACTATATGTAATTTATTTCTAGCTTTGCATTCCAATGAAGAAGACGTCGAAAATGAAAGTCAAGAGTCTGATGTGGAACTTGACCCACAAAACTCCCAGACTGATGATTGCGTTCCATCCCAGTCAAAAAGACGAAGTACGCGGAAAATATAAAATTGCTTAACTAAGAAGGCACACTGATTGTCAACGTGTGGGACTTGATAATGTAAGCCGAAGAAACTGCTGTCATCCCACGAGCTGTCGATCACTTTGCCTCCCAAGTTGCCTACGAGGCCGATTTTCGGCAGTGCATGCTTAGCCATGGAATGGCAAGTCGAAACCGAGTCGGAGATAAGTCGGGGCCTAATCGGAACCGAGTTGAACGAATCGCTTAGTTGAAACCTTCTCTATACTCTCATTCCCAAGGGGAAAAATACAACTGAACCAGCTCTGATGCCAGAATGATCGGTACTGGCAGCCAGTATTGGCATTTTGGTAAAACAGGCTTGGGCCATTACAAAAACAGAGTTGCAATCATACTGTCGGTCCAGTACTAGCGTTCAGTAATGGTCGCGCTCTGGGTAAATTAATCACTGGTACCAGTGCTGCCACAGATCTGGATCGGCTTTGGTACACCAACTTTGCCAGACTTGTTATTACTTTGACAGTCTGTACACGGAGCGGATTTTCTAACTCTAAAAGCATGAGGTACCATGCTATATTAGCATGGACAGCTTCATGCTTTTTGAAATATGTATCTCATGCGCATATAGCACGAATCCATGCTATAATTACACGGCCACTTGCTATAGTAGCATGAGACCCTTGTAATAATTACATGGGTGTACATGTTACAAAGGCATGAAAACCGTTATGCTTTTAGAGTTAGAAAACTCGCTCCGTGTACGGTCTTCGTTGTAAACAAGAGTCGAAACAGTCATGGGTAAAGTCTGACTTCGAAATCCGGATGTCAGTACTGCTCAGTGTCTAGGCCATTCGTTTGGTTGTGGCAATTTTTCAGTGAGTTTTTTGCAAGTGCAAAAGGTCGACTTATCGCTGACTCGGCTCTGACCCGACTCCGAGTCAGTTACGATTCGGCGGTCCAATGGTAGTAAACATGGAATGCCGAAAATTTTAATCATTTTTTTACTGGGATACACATATTACTTTTTGAAAACAATTGTTTCAAAATTTGTTAAATTTATTTTTTTGTTAATTTCATAATGTTTTTTAAGGGGACTCTCCACGAAAATGCTACTTTCGTCAATTTTAATCCAATCACATTCATTTTTTCTTGTTTTGTCGAATTTAGGTCCCTTAATAATAATGTAGAAAACCCCCAAAAAATCCATTGTTTATCATTAATTAACAAAATAAAAAAAAACCTTAGGTTTCAAAAAGTTAGTGGGAGCTCAAATTACAATCAGTTTTATTGTTTTTAGCGCCATTTTGTTTGCAATTAAGAGGATAATAAAAATTACAGACGGGTTTTTAATAACTATCACCAAACAAAAATATAAACATTATAAAAATTAATGCGAAAAAATGTCAAAAAATGTCAAAAAAATGTGTTTTTTTACTTTATTGTTTATAACATTGCGTACATTTAAAAAAATTAAGAAAATCGAATGAAAATTGTGCTCCCACTAACTTTTCAAAGTAAAAAAATTGATAATAAGTTATCGAAAAAACGCGTTTGAAAGCAATAAAATCATGTTATAAGCCTTGAAATCGATGTGCATTATTATTAATTTTATGCATATTTAACGAATATTAAAAAAAACACAAGCACCATCTAATAGAGGACGCTTCAAAGTATCCGAACGTGCAAAAAACAATTTATCGAATGTTTATCATTTTTGCGTGGAGAGTCCCCTTAAAAGGTTCAAGAAAGCAATTAATATCAAATACGGGTAGATGGGTAAGCTAAATAAACTTAATTTTATTAAATCTGACCACAGTTTCTTCCTACATTAAGGTGATTTGTCAGTGTTGTAGTCCCAGCGGTATCCCAATCGAAATGTTCATTAAATAACTTAATGTATTTTTACTTAGGATTATTGTATTATACTCTTTTTGTATAATATTTTTGTATAATATTTTTGATAAACGTACACTTTATGGGGGTGGATTCATGAATTCGTTCAAGTGGTTAAAAAACCACAAACCATATTTTCAAGGGACGAAATATTAAAATCTTCAACTTTTCGCTCGCTGAATACAACTCAGAGCATAATCCTACGATTTTTATTTCCGCATAGAAGTTCCAAATTAAAAATTTAATAAAATTATTTAGTTTATCCCGAATCTCGTCATAATTGACTGACATTTCACCTTAAATGAAATATAGTTAATTTTGCCAAACGTTCATAAATGATTGCAATTCTTTTAGAGTCAGTTTACGAAAATTATTTACACACGGTTGAAGACAATCGGGCTTCTTATAAAAAACAAATCAACATTTGGTTACATTTACTGTAAAATTTAAGATATATTTTAACATATATTTAAAACATTAACTATACATTAACAAATTATTTTATATTTACATTCAACAAGGAGTTGAAGAAGTTCAGGTGGCCGACTACGAATGCTCTTTCACCTCCGGACTGAAGATGGTGTTCAAGAAAAAATGATACCATTCGTTATCTAACTGTATTCTGAAGATGTTAAATAAACATATTATTAATCGTTAGTCGAAATTTTATTTAATTGTGGAAGACAAATATTGATTATAAAAATTGTATACTATGGATCGTGTCGAATAGGGATCGTGTCGAGTATGGATTGAGTCGAATAGGGATCGTGTCGAGTATGGATCGTGTCGAGTATGGATCGAGTCGAGTAGGAATCGTGTCGAGTATGGATCGTGTCGAGTATGGATCGTGTCGAGTATGAACCAATAGGGTGACCCCTAAAGAACCATTGATTTTGAAGTTTAGGAATCTGTTTGATGTTACTCGTTGTACAAATCTGGAAATTTTATATGTTATACCAATTTTAGCTAGCAGTAGTGGCAATAGCGAAGGGTTTACCCTGTCAAAGGCACCTTTGATATCTATGAATAAGGCTGAAGTAATTTTTTTTTCCAGAAATGATGTTTGAATATCATTCGTGAAGATGGCTAAATTGTCTGTGCACGACTTACCTGCTCGAAAGTCAAATTGAAAGCGGGAGAAGATGTGCTTTCTTTCGCAGAACCAGATGATTCTACGATTCACAATCCTCTCCATAACCTTCAAGAGGCATTGCGCTAGAGCAATAGGTCTGAATTTGCCAATTTTGTTCTTGGGAATGAGTATGATGAGGTATTGTGACCATTCTTCTGGGAAGGAACCGGTTTCGAATATTTCATTGTATATCTTAGTTAGGGTTTCTATTGTTTTTGAGGGGAGTTTTTCTATAATTTTGTAGCAAATTCTGTCTGGTCCTGGTGATGAGTCCTTTTTTGTGTTATTAATGACGTATACAACTTCTTGGATTGAAAAGGGGTTGTCAAGGAACATTTTGTTTATATTTATCTACATGGGGTGAGGGGTGAATTTTCGTTGGAGGGTTAGCAAGAGATGTTTTCAATTCATCTATATTGTTTTTCAACGCTGTGTTAAGTGTAGAGTTAAACTCAGGGAAAGGTTCATTGTTTTTATTGTAAAATTTTCTAATTGTTTTCCAAATTATTTTGGTACCTGTCAAGGATTCACAGAACTTTCGGGAATCTTCTCTTTTAGCCTCGCGATAAGTCTTCTTGGCTATTGCAGTGGTTCTATTTTTTTCAATTAAGGTGGCAGTGTTAGGGTTAGTGATAAAATTCTTTCGACCTCTATTCTGTCTTTTCTTGCCTTTGTACATTTTTCATTCCATCAACGGACCGGGGGATGAGTTCTTCCGTGGGCACGTGATGAGGTTTGATGGTTATTGTTACTGTCTTTGCTTTTCTAAGTTCTATCGGATTGTGATGAATCGGGTGTGGTTGCATAGTCTATTGCTTTTTTAAGTAAGCATCGTAATTAATTCTGAGTATTTATCTTTGGATGGAAGGAATAGAAACTGTGATGAGGTGGTTTTTGATTCACTGCAGAGGTAAAGGTTGAACATATATTTTTAAGTAAGCATCGTATTTAATTCTGAGTATTTATCTTTGGATGGAAGGGATAGAAACTGTGATGAGGTGGTTTTTGATTCACTGCAGAGGTAAAGGTTGAACAAATCCCAGTTAATTTTTTTTTAAGTTGAGTCTGTGTGATGTATTTTTATATGTCTTAATTTTAATATTTAATGCGATTTCTATTGGTTTATGGTCTGATCCATGAAAAGAGTTCAAAGGAGACCAATTACTGGAAGGGAGCAGTTCTGGAGAGGATATTGCTAAATCTATTGTAGAAGATTTGAATGTGGAAGGAGATATTCTAGTTGGAAGATATGAGTTTAGCATAGAGAAGTTATAATTGGAAAGGGTAGATATGAGTGCAGTGCCCACAGGAGAGTCATCCCCACAACCCCACACAGTGGAGTGGGAGTTGAAATTTCCTGCAATGATGTTTGAGGAGTTCTCGGCGAGGGAGTCAAATAGCTTTTGCCATTGTTTGGAACGTACAAATTGGCTATCATTTTTGGGAGGTCTATAAAGGTTTGTGATATAGATTGGATTTTCATTTGTCGTGACTTTTATTGTTAAAGTTTCCAAATTGTGTTCAGTGTGGTGAGTGTCATGATAAATTTCGAGAGGAATGCCATCTTTAATTAATATTAGGAGACCTCCTCCTCCATTCTGGGAGAGTCGATCCTTCCTGAATATGTTATATCCTTTCAATTGAAAGTTTTTTTTCCGGTGTCAAAAAGGTTTCTTGTAGAAGAATAATATCATAATTGTAGGCCAGTGTCTGAACTTCGCAAAGGTTGGCAAAGATGCCTCTGCAGTTCCATTGTAGGATTTTAATTGAGTTACGTATCATTGGTTATTGATGAAAAAGTTTTGTTGGGTAGGAACTGTTTATTGGGTAGTGTTAAGCTTGCTGCGAAGTTGCGGATTTCTGTTGTATGTGTTGTAGGTGTTTTGTTTTGATGGAGGATTAGGTTGGCTGGGTAGTTGTGTTCTGTATGTGTTGGGATTTCTATTGTAGGGTTTCAACTTATTACCAGGAGGGGTGTTTTCTTTGTTATTTGATTGACTTGCCTTTTGAATTTTTTGCTGAATGATGTTAGTGATGGCAGAAGTTTTTTGGCTATTTTTGGATTGTTCTGTTTGTTTTGAACGTTCAGACGGATTTGGGGAAGGTGTCCGGGAGTTTTTTGGTGAATGGATTGAGGATATGTTGGGTTTTTGTTGGTAGGTAGGTATTGGATGCTTTTGAGGTTGGGACTGAACTATTGATTTTGATCTTGAAGATTGTTGTGGATGATTTTCTTTGTTTTGTGCTAGTATTGAGGAGAATGTTTTTTTCCTGGTTATGGTCATGTGAATTGTAAACATCATATTCTAATGGGACATGTTTTTGGTTTTTCGTATTATATTGTGTCATTGCCGGGAAGTAGTCTAGATCGTGAAGATTTGGGAGTGAGTTCGAAGCTATGAGGCGAGAAGTTCTTTCACTGATGGGTCCTGTTTGTTGGGAGTATACCAACTTTTTTGCATCAGAGATTGTTATCTTTTCGTCTACTGCAAGACGCGCAGCTTTGACGTATTCTTTGAAAATGGGGCACGTAGTTGAAGCAAATAGGGGGGTGTTCTTGCTTGAAGGCGCAATTTGTGTTCCTTGTCAGATATGTTTTTGATTTCACCGCACTTGAAACAACGTGGGTGGGATTTGCAATTAGAACTTAGGTGACCGGGCCGGAAGCAAGCATTGCAATTTTTTATTTTGGGGTAGTAGGTCTTAACGGGAAATCGGCATCCGTATAAATATACATGTTGGGGTAGGTTTTTGTTGAGAAATTTGATTGACAGGGTAGTAGATGGTACCCACTTTGTTCGAGTGTTTTGAAAGGATCCTCCGATGGGGATAGGTTATTTTCAGTAGGTTCTTTTGTTCTTTTCATTTCGCGTCTTATTGAAAGAATTTCGTAATCCGGGGTGTTAACTTTAATGTTGTTTGCTATTTCTGGCAGATCTAAGTCCAACGGGACGTTGGTTATAACACCAATGGTCGTTCGAAACTTCTCAGGGATAAACACTTTGATGTTGTTTCGTGCAAGTGTCTCCTTATGGTCCATCAACATGTTGGCCGAAAAGCAGTTTGAGAAGCATATTTCAAATTTATTTGCAGATATTGTTTTAAGGTGATGTCTCAAGCGAAGAGCAAGTTTGAATCGGCGGTTTGGCGCGAAAGCAATGTTTCGTTAATTAAACAAAAAGTAGTGATCAAATGTTGATTTGCGGACCA
>JABFPB010007490.1:0-10967 GCA_022817645.1 Ceratoteleas bidentatus | reverse complement strand
GGAAAGTTTGTGAAGCCGCCCCGGCTATAAAGGGGGTTTTTCAGGCCAACTAGGCTAAAAACTAATAAAATACAAGTTATCTGGTACTTAATAGAATTCCAGATACATTACTAGTATAAAAATTGTTCATTAATACTGTAAATGAAATAAATTTTAAGTTACTATTTCAAATAATAAAGCTTTACCACTTGAAATGGTGACTTTTACCACTGAAGTGGTAATTCTTACCTCTTAGTTTTCTCAGTGTGAGATTTTGGTAATGTTAAGAGACGTTTGTTCTTCGGCATTCTTAATGAAAAGCATTTTTGCAGCGGCAGATGAAAAACTTGGAAAACAATTTAAGTAATTGTTCTTGAGTCGGAATGTGTACCGGAGGTATCACTCTAAGTGGATGTTGTTTTGAAATGGGTTTTGGTTTGGAATTAATTATTGTAGTTCAGCCAATATTCACTTATTCTAAAAGAGAAGTTGTGCACTCAAAAAAATAAGTGTATATGAATTTCTTAATAACTGAATATTCACTTATTTTATACACTTGTTGAAATAAGTTCAATTTTTGAAATTATGTGTATAATTTATTTATTGTTTTTAAAAAATCCGAATTTCAACACTAATAGAATAAAATGTAGAAAAATTATGATATATTTTTTTTCGGAAGGTGTATGCATTTTCAACAGTTTTAGCTAATTTTATATGTGTATTTCTGAATGTGTAATTCTGCAACCAGTTGACATTTAATTTTTACAGTCGATACGTCTCGATAATATAAACTAATGTTATTCTATGTTACATTTCACATAAAGTTTTCTTCGTCACATACAATGTGCACTTTAAACAAACTTTCATTTCCGACATACGTATATTGTTTGACTGCTTCAGAACAACGAAGGTGAATATTTTATCTTTCATAGCGTGGCTAAAAAATGGTCATTTTATCAAATTCAAAAAATTTTAACTTCGATATTTTATTTATTTACCTGACCAATTTATTCTATCTCACCACCTATATATTTCACAAAACATTCGTAATTACAAGACTCTTTTAATAAAAATTGTTTTTGTTGATTTTTTCAATCAAAGTAATCTTTTTAATGATTTTTTTAAATGCTCACTTTCCCGTAATTAAGCTCCCGAAATAAATAATGTTCATAGATCGTTATCCGACAATGTTAATAATTTATATTACAAAATGAAGAAAAGTTCCAACATTTTATTATTTTTTACACTTCTAACCAACAGCGATATTTCTCAGGGCCGCAAATCTAAAATTTACCTTCATCTTTTTGCTTCCGGTTTAACGCAAAAAGCGTGTTACGGGGGATAAGAAAGTCGAGGAAGCTAATAATTTTTTGCGTGCTACCGGCCGGTGTGATGTATCGTGCGAAAAAATTCGACCTAAGTAATTGCATGCGCGACGTGCGCGTAAGATTAATGCCACGAGCCTAACCTTTTAAGCGCTATTGTATCTGTTTCTCAGCGCGCGGATATTGGTCGACGGCCCGAAAGATTAAGCCGTTCTTAGGACGAGATTGAGCAGCCGGGCTTTTTGCCCGTTCGATGAACTTCCCATGAAGCGCGTCATAAATTACGGAATTTCCCCCACAAAGTTGCGGCGCGCAATAATCGAACTGGGCGGGCGTGATCGGCTTTTGAGCAATGACGTCATCGCATTTTGGTCAGAACTAAATGACGTCGGAATTGGATGTCATCTAGCCTAATCATCTACTTGAAGAAAGGGATTGACAAATTCGGAGAAATTGTTGCGAGTTATTTCGACAACCGAGCTTTGAAGGTGGAAATTAAGGATCGGCGTGAAACCGATTGAGGGAAATTATTAGGCGATTTCATTTGGAAGCGGATTATTCGGGGCGCCGAGATCAATCCGTTTCCCTTGGTACGATTGAGTGGTTTAATTAGAAAGGCGATGAATACTTACTTATTGTATAAGACGATATCGGGTCGCCAAATGTGATCGGATGGGACGTGCAGCATGTGAACCCCTCCGTACTCCTTCGGCTCCCACCGTAATTTGTAGTCGTACCATGACTAAAATAATGGGTGGAGTTAAGTATTCGTCGTTTAATTGGTTGAAATGCTTTTCTATTAAGAACCAGGACGTGCTTGCATTTACTTGCTTTTACTTAATGAACCGATGTCGAATTGAAATTGAAAGAAACTATCATTATTACTGGGAGACTACTTTCATTTTATTTACCAGCAATTTATATGGGAACAGCAGTTTGATCACCTGAGAGTTAAGTAGGTTCTTTAGTTACTATGATTTCTTTATTTAAAAGTTTGGTTGAAGTTCGGTTTTGTCATTTATGAAAAGAGAGACTGTTAATTAATAAATACGTGAATTAAAGTAAGTTTCCTTCGTAGGATATGAGCAAAAATTTACATCGAGAAAAATAGATCGTTAAATCAAATTCTATCGTAAAATCTACGAACCAACAGATCGTAAAGAAAAGCATCAATCCCACGTCAGTTTTTATTGCGAACGTTCAATCACAGAAGATGTGGTATTGAGAGTTTGATTCTACTATCTAGATCATAAAATTAACAATTTTTTGGTTTTTATTTCTTTTGGTGTGTTATTCAGATTTAAATTTGAGACTGTAGCTGAATTCTCAATCTGAATGTACAATTTCACAAACTATCGAAGTGAAAAGCAATATTTTATTTTTTATTTTACATAATACGGACCGCATTTTATCGAACTGTAAGGTTTATTGTATTATACGGTAAACCTTACAGTTCGATAATGAGTGGAGACTATATAATTTGGGAAAGAAACGAAACAGAAAACAGAGTCTGTATTTCTTATTGAATGAGACAATTAAAATGTTTCAATAAATATAATTTTGAACCTTTATCATTTGATTTAATTGCAAAACTTTTATTAGTAAAATAATTTGAAATCGCTATAACTGTTCTTCAAACAAAAACCCCGATTATGAACATTATAACCTCTCACAATCCATCCAGTTTTCGAAAATTTTCCAGTGCATTCTATCAATGTTATGTACACATTTTCACCCAGATTATCCCATTAATTTCACAGTGTATAAAACCAATAATACCCACCACAGCTAAATCTGCCTCAAAATCTACGTTATACACTCAAACAACTTCAAGTCTCCAAAATTGTTGAAATTCCGAGCGGTCTCCCACTCCGCGACGCTTCGGCATTATTTTAAGGGATACCGAAATAAATTTATTACACCGATTCCCTGCCAATTAGGACGACTCAATAATTAACGTCAATTAAGGAACCCATTGCAGTCGCATTAATGATAAAATAGGTACACTGAAGCGGCCTATAATCCGCAATGTAAAATACATCGCGACCGTTAAACTTGCAGACGAATCGTCCGGACACTCATAACGCCAAGGCATCATTCAATCGAATACTGAATATTATCTTCGGCGCCTTTTAACAAGCAGCTTCTGATTCCCTTACGTACCTGCTCCACCCACAGGTTCGTCGTCATTATCTGATTCTTCAAATTCTGAAACAGGAAGAACATCCGCGCCATTACTCCAGTCATTACCTAACGCCAACTTCTTTCCCACAAACCGCGATGATAAATCGCCGGCAGTATTTCGAAGTCCCGTCAAAACTGCGCCGCAAAAAGCGCGCTCGCGACTTAAAAATAAATCTTCGTTTGGCCGTCGCGAGATGCTGTCGGTGCTCCGTGATTTATGAATAACAACGCGGACGTCGTAAGGGGTCCGGAATTCATCCGGATCGATCTGCGAATGCACTTGAGAAATGTCAAAAAATCGCCGCGCCAATTTCCAGCCGGCTCATACATTACTGAAAACGTTCGCGTTTCCGTTGCGATCTGTTTTGCAAATCGCTTACGCGACTTCGCAAAACAAATCGTAAGGAAGTGTGGCAAATTGGCTACGTCTGTTAATGAAAAGCGTCGCCAGTGGCGAAACTTCGATTGCGTCAGACGCGCTTTTTCCGCCGCGAATTTTCGCTCGCAACGAAGAAGGCTTTAATTAAATTGGCCGCGCTGTACGTGCGCAAGGCGAAATTAATTTATCAGGCGCGTTTTCGTTGCCGACTTTGTTTATCCGAAAAATTAGAGATCGATAAGGGGCCAACGCATTCCCGGCAATTTTGGTTATCCGAAAGCAGGTATTATCCGATCGGCCGGGCGATGTAACGTTAGCGAGTGAAGAGCGTAGGGAATTAATGAATTAAATTACGGGAAATGCGTTGGACGGCTTTCTTGCGCGCGGTCCGTTTTATCCGGAAAAATGGCGGTGTCGCGGCGATCGGATTAGCGGTGCTTTATTTTCGGCCGATGAAAAGGTTTGACAGCACTACTGGCCATTTCGGATTTTTATTTTTTAGTGCCACGGCAATTTAATTTGCTTTTTAATCGAAAGAGTGGTGAAAAGCCGTTTCAAGCGAAAAGTGGCGGGATTAGAAGTAGAGAAATCGGTATGAAAAATTATTTGGGTCTGTCGCGATTTTGACAAGATTTGGGCGAGCGAGTTTCATACATTTCGAACGGATAAATAATTTAGGGTTGGATTGAATTGTCTCTGGGAAAATGGTGAAAAGTGCACGTTTTGAAGGGCAGGAAATACTGTCAAAATTTAGACTATTTTAAATTACATTAAATGTAATTCAAATTTTAAATAGCTGGGAACTGTGCATTAACTTTATTTATTTGACACATTATTATCGCGTTTGAAAGTTTACTGCATTCCGAACCGTAACCGTCACTTTTACTGTAAGGTAAATCGTCCGTATGAAGGTAAAATTGTAATTCGAAAAATGAAATTTTTACTGCGTCATTACATAAATGGTGTATAAAAATTGTCCTCGGGGTTATTTCACCTTTTCTATCGGGATTAAAATCTTCGCACTTTCGACGGCGGCTTTAAGAATGGCAGTCGAATAAACGATACGATAAAGTTGCGCCATCTAATTCAATTATTCTCCCGAAAGAAACCGCGGAGCTGCACCATTAATACTGTGGCTTTAGAAAAATATGGCTTGCCGTTGCATCGTGGTTCATTTGAAATGTAAATGCTTGCCATTCGTACGGCAAAACGTCGTGTAAGTTTACATACATTTATTTCGGTGTTCGCCCGACTTGCCGAACAGGCGAATGTCGCGCATGATTCGTACTTTACTACTGCATTCGTAAATATTCCCAAGGAACCGTATTTCCTCTTTCACGGTCGCATCGAACTTATCACCGGGTACTTATTTCCATTTATCTGGACAAATTATACTCACACATTATTCAAACGGGCAATCTAAATTAAATCTAAGTTAAAAAATATCTATTGTTTAAATGCATAAGAAATACGAAGTGTGTCTATTTTATATAATAAATGGAATATAATAGTCTTTATAATAAATGGAAAATAAATTCATATTTCGAACATTCTGAAATATTATTCGGTATAATTATTGAAAAATAAAATTTTGAAAACTACAAACAAATTCTGAAAAACGCGAATTCAGTTGGTAAAGTTTATGTAATACGAATTTGAATGCAAAAGCAAATTTGCAGTGACAATTTTTACAATTTTGCGATGCCACAGTTTTGCCACCTGGTACGTACGAATTTATTTTCTCGTGCAGTTACAATAGGTGTATCAATTGATTTCCATCAACAATTCGGCATACAAAGTTTCGTTCACGTTCAATCGTTTGTGAATGTTTGATTCACTTGTCAAAACATCTATTACCCTGTAAACTAAGAGAGACAATGAAAAATGGAGTGTGGCTATGAAACAGTGATCGTCCCGACGATTAAGTCAGCCATGCGGAAGCTGCTGACAATCGAGCGGGCGAATCAAGCGCATATTTATATAATTCTAAATCACATTACCTCGCGGATACCCCGATTGCCATTTTCGCGTGCGATGGCGGAAAAATGCAAACGAGCTGAATACATTTGTTATTTATGATGGATGGAGACTTTTATTTGTACACAGCGTTTCGCTCGAACGGGAGAAAGAAGTTGGCGACTGTTAACGATGATTATTACGGGCAACCGAACAGGGCGTGTATTTCAAGTATCGTGCATCGGCGAATTCACGCATCAATGCGCTCGCAGAAACGCGATATCCGCGGCAGCAAATTGATAAATCAGTTTCGCGAAATTCGCGCGCAAAAAAGACGACGGCAAAGACCTTCGATCGGCAATTCCGCCGCTCGTTGTGGCTGATCAACAATATTTCGAAAAGTCGGCTTGTTTTCAGAGCAAGCGCAATTGCGCGCGGCAACTTTTTGCGATACGACGCGAGGTTACTTTGGACGCTGCATAATTGATTGGAATTGGTACGGGAGCGTGAATTGCAAGCACTTTAAATTATTCATAAAGTTATTAGGATCGCAATGTTCGGACAAATTGCAATTAGAATAATTGCGGGCAACTTTTTGCTTTGCCTAGCAACAGCGGCATCTGATGTGGCGCGTCGACGGTGTTTCGAGACAGTTTACAGAATGGGCGTGTCGAAGCGAAACACGCGTGAAATGACGCGAGGAAAGAGTGATAAGAAGAGTGGACATAGTTTGGAGGAAAGATGTTTGCTTGCAAAAAATATATTTCAAAATGTATTAAATTATTTATTAGAGTTTGAGGAGAGCGTTAAGGAAGAAGTTTGTATGGGATATGAAATACTTTAACCGCGTTTACACAGAAAAGTGTAAGAATGTTTAGAAAAAAGATCAACGATTTGCAGAATTTTTTGTAATTACTAAACATTTTGCAAAAGAAGTAAAGTGTTAGATACACTGTACTATTAGCCAAATAGTTTGAAATTGTAAACACTGTTATTACTGTGTGATATTATAAAAATCATAGTTGTACTATTTAGTACAGAAATAAATTCATTGGTCTAAACAAATATGGAAAATTATTAGATATAATTGAGCTTAATTTACCAAATGATTTTAATCAGTTTGTGAACTTGATGACAGGAATAACATTGCAATATTGGAATTGTAAATGAATGTCGCTCGATTCGTTGTCGATCAATATAACAAACTAATAATACATATATAGTTAAATTATAATGTGTAATTAATTAAGGCATATAATTATTGAGTTTTGAGTTTTAACATTGTTTACACAGCATGTCAGTGATATTGTTTCTTTGCATGCCAAACACACATAAGCTTAAACGAGTCTGAACTTTTTTCACATAAAATGTAATCTTTCTTGAACTCTTTATACACATTTTATTATTTACATTTCTGAAGAATAGTTTTCTTAGAATAGTTTGCAATTGTAGATTGCTAACCTGAGCAGTAGTTTTCTAGTTATCGATTTATAATTTGTTGACGAATAAAAAGTTCCATATCGTAGTGTTTGTACATTAATTACATAAGGAGTTGATAAACTTCTTTTGTATGGAAAAGATCGATTTTTTCCAAACTTTCTGAAAACCAACTTTATTTGTAATCATATATAAGAACATGTCACCCCTCATTATTATAGGAACTGCAATAGAGTCATTTACCTTATGATTAATTTTATTTGCTCGAATATTAACGAAATTGTGTCGCTAGAAGATAGGATATAAATTGTCAAATTTACCCAAAAAATACATTAGCTCTTTTAGGAAGTGACATTAGGAAGTGACATACATATATTTCAGAATTATACTGGGAAAAGAATTAGGAAAGAATTAGATATATTATAGGGATAACTATAGTACCAAATATGAATAGTTTTTGTCGCTAGTTTGACAGATATTAAAAATAGAAACAAACGTTTAGTTCACTTGATATATTGTCTTAGACATCTTCATATGACACTAACATTCAGTAATTTCTAAACATTACATCAGAAGTAATCCCTAAATATATGTTAAGCACAATTTTGTAACAAAACAATTGCTTTTTAAAAAATGTTTGTTTACTTTCATTTGTTCAATTTGTCAGTCCAACAACAACTTTACTACTGAACATCAATTTAATAGAAAAGAATGTTTTATGGCTTAAATGAATTGTCAGTGCGATTAATGATTAGACCCCTAAAAGTACGCCCCTTCGTGACTGCACAACCTTAATAAAACTTGTCACAATGCTCTTCATATCTTATATCATAGCATATCTTACTTAGCAAACCAATTCTCCAAAACAAGAATCCCATAACCTCGCATCATTGGATTCGCCGAAAAAGTTGCACGCTCGTTGTTTGCACGCGTCGAAAATGCAATTGAAAAGATTTGGGCTTGCGAAAAGAGCAGAGCAAATATTGGCCGGCATACTCACCACGTCGATGAGCTGCGATAGCTTGAGTTTGATGCATACTCGCAGAACGTCCGAGGTGTTCACTACCGGTCGCACCAGTTTGTTATAATTGGATAACAGGTCATCGTAAAGTCGTTTTGCGTCGGGGTTGCCGCCCACGGCTCCATGTATTACTAAAGCAGAGAGTAGCCACACGCGAACTGTTTCCGAGATGGCTGTGATCATTGTACGGGTCTTTCGTCACGTCTTTATTGCAGGAATTTTCAGTCTCTTTTATTCGTTTTGACCTGGATAACATTACAAAACACAGCGTGTTAACTCAACTACCCAACCACTCTTCGTCGCACACTTTTTTTTTTATTAATTCCACTGCCAGAGCAATATTGCCTAGTCGATGTTTGTGCCAATATTTATTGTTCATTTTCTGCGAGATATTATCGGCAATCACAACATAAGCGTGCTATTTTCTCAAACTATAAATCCAGACTAAATTTGAAACCACATTTTCTTCCAAAATGTAAGTTAACGAATAGAATCATGATTTTACGTTAATTGAAAGAAAACCCCTGTCGATACATCATCAGAAAGGACACAGTAAGTGATTCAATCAAACTTTGGTCAGCCATTAAAAGAACCCATTTCTTCGGCGAAATTCCTATCATCGCAGTATTCTGTATTAAGGCGAATCCTTTGAAGGGCACATAAAAAATTGTTTTCGCAGCCGTCGTCAAAGTTATTTCAGGCTGCTAATTTTGATTTAATCCGTTACACACAGTCTTTCGAAGTTTAATTACTTCGGCCAACGAGATCGGCGTTGGCACTGAAAAAAGATGGATCGAAATTCGGCGCTCGAAATGATATTGAAGCGACGCAGGCAATCTGCACGTTGAGATTCTTCGTCGAAGTTGCGTCCCGGAGCAACTTGGTCGTTTGACGGAGACCTTAAAGTGCCGCCGATGAACAGCACGGCGTGTTTGTTTTCGGTTCAATTGCTGGAACGTCGCGGTACCCGCGGGACGCAACTTATGATTAATGTACAAATATTGTCTAATGAAAAACGCGACTCGTTCACTCAGAAAAATGTGTTGCTTCGCTCGAGGATGTTACAGATCCTTCGCTTTACCGAAAAGATAACATCTCAGCGAAACCGATACTTTTTGCCAATTTTTTGCTGCGATGATGTTTTGCAACACATTTTATTATTGGCGAAATATTAAGAGCATTGATTTTTGAAAAGTTTCCGAAAACGGAAACAAAGCCGGAAAAAGGGAGGAAGCGGGGAAAATGTTTCCCGTATTCCCTTTGCGAGACACAATCTGTTAAACGAAGGGGAAAAGCCGCGTTTAATTTTTGATTAGTGAACAACTGGCACGCAATCGTAATGTTGTAATGCCAACGAATATATTTTTCGCTGAGCAGCGAGTTTCGAGTATCCAAGATTCTAGTTTGCATTCTACAAGCTAGTTAGCCAAATGCCCGCAGAATGCGAGCATGAAATTCACATATTCGAAGGATGCCGTGCAAGAAAAATGTATTCGAAACGCTGCCCCGCAGTTACCGGACGTAATGCCAGCACGCATGCTTCGCCCGACGAAATCACCTCGTCGAGTTTATTACTCTTTTAATTTCGAGTTATTTATTTGTGCCGGGCCGAGAAGCGGGTCGTTCTACAAATCTTGCGTTCACACTGAGAGATGGACGCTGGAACTTTATTAAGTTTTGATAAATTGGATTCATAAGTGAGCGACGTGTCGTTAAAGTGATAAGTAATTGTGTGACAAAAAATAGTTTAATGAAATTAAGGAGAGGGGATGATGAGAAATTAGATGAAGTCGTGGGAATGGAAAAATAGAAAACGTGAAAAGTAAACTTTTATGACGATTTGGTTGTATTGGTTTTGTTACAAATATTTTTTTATTTTAGAACGAATTCGACATGTTGTCATAAAAAACTGAAGGACAAACGAAGGTTTAGTATACAATTTGGGAAAGAAGATGTCAAAAAGGTTATCTTGTTTATTATATAGGAAGATTGACTTACATAGAATGTACATACAATATTAAGTGAGTTGATGTTGAGATTTAACATAATGCCTGATATGAGATCTGATAGGAAATACGAAAATGTAACATTTGTCAATCTCATATCAGATTTAACATGGGAGCTGATATGAGATCTGACATAACGTACAACCGAAATTGCGGAAGACGGATCTAGGTCAGATCTAATGTAAGATTTTAATACATCTATTTTTAGATCGGCATATTATATTCTAAGATCGTGAGCGATGGTTGACTTCACCGAAACAATGCTTCACAAACTGTGACATGTTTTTCTTACAAAAAGAATCTGAATTTCTTAATTTTGTTTCGACGTTTAACTACATGGCTACATTTAAAATCACGGTCGAAATTTAATCTTCAATCGTCAAAGACGACTGAATTACGGCGAAATCAAATTTAGGATCTTTACATTGCTTTAGGTGATGTCAAAGGAACTAAGCAAGTTTGATTTGACAGTTTGGCGTAAAAAGTGTTACACGATTAAAAAAAGAGTTATCAGAAGTGGATTTAAGGTAGTACATTCGCAAAGGAGTGTATTTTTAGGGTTCAATAAGTTAATCGTTCGGATAGCCTATTTGACTGAAAGCCAACGTTGTATTTTTGTGTGATATTGGTGAACAAGGATAAAATAATTATTTTATCAACTCAATTTTCAAAAACTAAGA
>JABFPB010007489.1:0-10959 GCA_022817645.1 Ceratoteleas bidentatus | reverse complement strand
AAACTGTCATATGTCTACTTCAATCAATTATATTTCACTTAAACGAAGTGAAATACATTCTCAATATTTTTGAGAATATTATATACTTGATTCAAGTGATATATACTTGAATCAAGGTTCCTTTTTTTTAGTGTGTAGGAAATTTGAATTAATTCGTAAGAGAGTCAAAAGAAAATGTACATAAACATAAATCGATTTCTGCACTTAACTAGATGTGCCCAAAAGATGAGAAAACAGGTTTTTCTTCAAAACAATAGAATTCATCTAAATCTCCAAGTTCTAACAAAAATACTAAACTCAACATTTCAAAAAACATAATATATATTTTCAATCATTAAAAGAGCATTACATCTAACCAAAAAAATGACAAAATGTAGATGATATGTACCTGCTTTCAGCTCGTACGTTCAATGTCACTCGTTAACAACATTTTTCTCGCTGCTCACGTATTGTGGCACTAAGAACGAAAACGATGATCGTGTCTCGAGAGAGTAATGATTATACTGACGCGTCGAAAAAATGTACAAAGAAAACATTTCCCGTGATCAAGGGCAGGTCGCCGTCGCAAAATCCAAACCTCGTTGACCCGACGACAACTCATGCTTCCAATTGCTGAATGGGGATCTTGGCTTCCAAACAGGCTCCAATACCGTCGACCTTGCTGGGCTTGGAGACCACACCAACGTTCGCACGTCCCCCACAAGAGATAGCGAAATCCCAGAGTTTGCCACTTTTGTTCTGCCCTCTATTCTGTTTTCAGAAGGTGTCATCAAAATACTTCATAAAAACTGAAGACCTGTTAAGAATCGCAAAGTAATTGCAGAAGGAATCACAGCAACATTCAACATTTCTCTGATCTGCAAAAGGTCTGCAAAATATTTCAAATCCTGGCTGGGTAATGATAACACCAAATTAGTTTTTGTAAAACAAAGAATTGTCAAAAACAAGTTTCCGATGAAAAACATTTGCAAACATATACGTTATATTATTATTACACGTACATAATTTATTCATTTACGATTATGGAGATAAATTTCGATTTATTTTTTACGTTAATTATTCTGGTAATGTTTACAACTGTATATATTTATGGAATAATATAAACGTGTAGAAATATTGGAATTTATTATAGATATATTACGAATTTCTATAAAAATAACATATGTATTATTTTTATAGAAATTCGTAATGCAAAAATTGTCATTAAAATGAATAGTGTCGGTGTTGGAAAGATGTTCTAAAATTTTGCGTTTATGAAGTTTTCTTTTTGCGGCGCTTATGACGAAGATGAAACGGGCTGTTATGATAACCTCGAAAAAGTAGAGATGGCGGTTTTGATTAATAGCCGGTTTAATATAGACAACCAATCATTAACGTGTTATATTACAGAACCTTGTTGGTTGTTTAGTTTACAGTCTCAGGACTGTTCAGAAATACAGTCTTCACTGCAATTTTTTTAGAATCTTCTATTAGATATATGTTTATGATACTAAATTTGCAATGCTCTTATTTATGTATCGTAATCTGATTGTGATATAATTTTGCGTTCCTTCTCATTCCTCTTTTGCTATATTTTACAACATATATTACAACATAATAATTATTCGAAAATATAACTATCGAAAACCTTTTCTAATTTATTTTTGTCAAATAATGATTTTACCTGAAGAGTCTAAGAAATGACATGCAATAAAACGAAAACACTTACACTTCTATAGAAATAAATCAAATGAATCCCGTTTTAGAGACTAAATGCTCTGACTATAAGTCGCTCTAATATTACGTGCTAAATGATTTAACTGTAAAAGGACCATTATTACTGTGAAAACATTTTATGCACTATTTGAAAAAAATCTCAGGTACAATTTATTTTAGGCCAAAGTGGTTACCTGATCAGGTAACCCTACCGCCTTTCTAGATTATTCTCAAAGGATCCGACGATTTTGGGCCTCGTCGTCAATCTATCGGCAATTTTCCAGATGCCCGATCGTAAACGTGACGGTTATACTCCCATTTCCCTATGCGCCACCCGATGGTGACCGAGTAGGCCCCTCGTCGAGACATTTAATATGGCAGGGTAAGTCATAATTATCCATATTTCAACAACGTTTTTCGCAGTTACGCCTGATCACGCACTCACCGAACTATTCAGTTTTTATTGGATGCAATAAACAAAAGATATATTCAATAAATAAAAAAATACAATGTTCACTTAAAATAGCTTGCTTAAAAGAATTGTGCCAATTAAAGAAAACAAATATATATATCTATATATATATATATATTTTTTTTTGTATGTGTAGACAGAAAGAAACGTAATTGCGGGGCAATTTTAAAACACTTTAAGTGTTACATATCTAGACATATGTTTCCATGCTCCATAAGGATATACATCGTAAAAGTTGTATTAACTTCTGTATGTTATCGTTTTCATTATTAAGTTCAAGACTGAATGAAAAACTTCTCGGTGACTTATTTTGAGACACTGAAGCTTTGGAATTTATTATAGTTAAAAACTTTTTGTTTTTACTTTCAAAATCTACTCTTCTAAAATGTTTCAAAGTGAGACATTTGGTTTTGTACACTCTTAAAAATATTCGATTTGACTGAAAAAGACTGTCTTTATGAACAAGAATTTCCTGTATATATTATTACAAATTAAACTAAATGAAACTGTTCATTAACTACTTTAAGATTAAATTATATCATAATTTACATTGAAGTATTTAATTATCATTATTTTTTCGTGAAAAAGATTACCCATTTTTACTGAAAAAGAACGATTCAAAATTACATTCCTTTTCACTAAAAAGACCTTTGCATACATTTATTCAAAGATGTATTTTAAAGTTACTTTCTTTCTGGACGAAAGTAAAATCTTTTTGCGAAGAGGAATTTTAAGTTAAGAGGAATTTTGCTTTCATTGAAAAGGATCCTATTCCGACCAAAAAGACATTTTTAAGAGTGAACTATAATCATCCTTTTATAAAAACAGCGAATTTTTAAATTCACCGTTTCATTACAATTAGACGCAGTATGCGAATATAAAACGAAGTTGAATATTTATGTCTTTTCTACATCTTAATCCCTTCAGATTGTTTAAACCGATTTTTTCTTATCTACGACGGACCATTTATACTAAACCTGCCAAATGATTCTAATTATCAGTATACAGTTTACAAAACATATTATGCATATATTTAAATAAAGGGCTCACTGCGACCATATATTTAATTTTCAAGAACGTTTTGCTAATCTATTCAGAAACGGGGGTTGGAGTACCTAGAGCTCAAGGGCGCTCCGCCCCTCCACTGCATATATATATAGATATAATATTCCATGACCAGAATCCTTCCCTTTTCGGCTTCGAACGCAATTTGAAAATAACTCCTTCATACTCCCAATTCGAGGCGTACGAAATTTTTAACCTATAATTGCCTGACTGTTGTCACTACGGCCGATCTGAATTAGATGACTATAGGCCCAGATCTAATTCCCGAACCCTACTAGTAAGTAAGGACTGGCGATAAAATAAGGGAAGGCAAAACAGCCGAGTAACATAGTCAGAGAAAGATTTAGTGCTAGGGGTCTTTCTAATGAAAAAGAGCTGAGCTCCCACTCAACTAGTTCTCATCTGTCCAGTTTCCCATGTGAAATAAAATATCGCTAATCACTCGTACTCGCAGGGCTGTAAGTACCTTCCTATACGGGAAACCTTCACTCCTGTCTACGAACACATCTGCGTCAACAGAGTCGCACACGCACGTGACTTAAATGACCATACCAACATATGACGAAATCCACATTTATTCATTCCACGGTCTCAGATCTAATAGCGATAACATCAATTCAACGCGAGATACCCATGAGAAGAAATGCCGTCTGATTATAATTAATATCGCGAACGGATTCGCAGTTGCAACCATTCAAACCAGATAGTCGTTAGGAATTATTTCCATTCAGCTTGAGTTTTGAAATTCGATACCTGGACTTTTTTAAATTGCATATTCCATTCAGTCCTGAGTAAAGCGGAGGATCCCGGTAAAAGTCACGATATTCTTCAAGTCGCTATTAATTTTATAACCGAGGAAAGGGCAGAAATTAGATTAGAATCAGATTTCGCGCTTTCTTTCTATTTTATTAATCGGACACCGTTGGTGTCGGGTGGGCAAATTCAATGTAGGCAAAACGACCGTTTAGCTGAATAATTCGCGACAAAATGTCCCCCGATAACATATCGTGCGATAAACCACTTTATTGGTCGTTTACACCAAGGTATACCTTTTTCTTCCGACGAATGATTAATTCATGTACATGCATATATTGTTGTCTTCGACCACTATTGTACGCGGAGGGACTTCGGCTGCCGGACCCCCATCGAGTTTCGCGTACAACAATTCCGAGTAACAATTGCTTCGTCGCTCGCTATACTTGACATTAGTTTCTTCATGCAGTATGGTGGTCTGTTCGTTTGTCGTCGTGTGCAGAGCCGAACGATTTCGAGCGTGACATTGGACAACTACGTTTCCCATTCTGTATGGCTCACTGTTGTCATCCTAAATGGTACATATTTGACTGGACGGCTCCGCCTCCGTATCCCCACCGGGGGGCTCGCCCCCTGGACCCCATCTTCCCTTCATTACGGGGGCGCAGCCCCCGAAGTGAAGCATTGACAGGGTCTAACCAAACACACGTACTTGTGCTCTTTAAAGTGTAAAATTTCGCCATTTTGGGTTGCCCATTTTCTAGGGGCTTCGTCGTTTTCCAAGCGAATAAGACGTGGAGAGAGTTGCATTCTACACTCAGAAAAATAATAGATTTATGCTGAAAATATCGTCCTCTAACAATTAACCCATTTAATTTAACACGATTTTCTGTTGCAAGCCTCCAAAATAATATTTTGGAGACAAGTTAAGCAGCATTTGTCTCGAAAATAAATTACGGTTAATGTTGTAAAATCATACAAGAGTTTATTCAATTTTGAGGTTAGGATATGAAGGTGTTCAATTTCATTTGTTCAACCATAACCTATTTTAATAATTCTCATGTTGATAACTTCAATTTTTGCCGCATCGAAAACCAGTTTACATTTTAAAGTTACAAAATAGTATAAACAGTAAATTTTTTGCTGGTAGAAACCTGTAAAAAATGAACAAATGGAGCTACGATCGTCAAATTTGAGATTAATTGTTCATTTCTTCGTATTTTGAGAAATCTGTAATGTCGGTATCTATGATATTAATGCCGATTTTTAAAACAATTGATATGAGATTTAATTAAGGTTTACTACAGATATGATATAGTTCCTGATGTAGATATAATGATTGCATCTAAACAGACCTAATATCGGTTTTTGTGTCAGATTTAACAAAGTTCAGTTGTCGAATCAACAAGATACATGTAAATCACATTATGTCTGATGTTCATTCAACTGATTTATGAGCTACTCTTAATGAAGTGAATTTATGTATTGACAAAAATTGGAAAATCTTTTACAAAATAATATTTCAAGGTGTAAAATTATTAAAGTAATACAAAACTTTATTATAAAAAATGTTTGGATGAAATAGCACACCCACTGTGTTAACGTAATACTCGATTCGAATTTGTATAAATTAATAAACGTCTAATTTAACTCAAAGTGAGCATTAAATTTGATCGTAAAAGCATTCGTTGCAGGACACGCTCGTAAGCAGAAATTAGAACTGGTATATGTCGCGGTATGTTTGATTTCATATGTCTGATCCTTCTTCATAATGAAAAGAAATCTTTCTATTATGAGAGGTTGTATGATGTCTTATACTGTCTTGAACTACCGAATTCACCCTTATTCTGCCATCAGGTATAAAATCGCAGAGGGACGTGAATGAAGTTTTGGTACCACACGTAATTCTCGCATCAAGAAGAAATGCGTGAATGAGATGGACGAGGGGTTCGAATTTGGCAGGAAAACACAAAAATAACAAGATATACCTCCAGTGGCTTGGGATCAGGGTCCTTGAAAATTTGTAGATCCCATAGAGAAGGTATAATATTTTTAGTTGCCGACTGACCAATTATCTGGACTACAGGGCTTTCCAGTCCAAAAATGTCATAGTTTCAGAGATTATTCATAAAATAAGTACCTACATTTCTAAACAAAAAAAAACTAAGTGTACTTTCGGTAACATTTGGTAATATTTTTAGAATATCTTAAATATTTCAATATTTTTATATTGAAATAATATCATTATCTTAAATATTTCTAATGGGAAATATTACTTTCCTATCTCAGAAACCGTTGACACTCTTGCAGAATTTTACCATGTCTTTTACGTCGTTTTTGTCTTATTTCATTGATACCGTGTTGATATACCGAGAGAATTCGGTATTATTTTGTCAAACTGAAAACTTACTATCCGATAAGTTAACGTAGTGAATAATTGATCAGATCAATAAGATTTCCTTCCTGTTCACTTGTTTTGACTGATCGACGTCAGTTAAGAACATTGTTGATAGTTTAGGTTATGTTAATGTCAACGGACGTTTGTTGTTTAGCATTCCTGATGCAAAATTTGTTGAAGTATATGTAGTATAACTGATGTTCAATTAAAATGTGATACATGACATAATCAAAAAAACTATAATTATCTAAAAACCGTGGCATTTTCCAATAGAACAAATGTCACCAAATAAACATAAAATTTACTTATTCATCTTACTAATTAGACTATTTGTTACCATAAAATTCGAGACTATTCGAGTATGTTATTTATGAATTATTCAATCTGGTTGTATCTTCTAATAAATATATAAATACTTTTACCATTAACTAAATTTTACTGAGATCCAAATAAACTTTACCGAGATTTTTTAGACTACTGTCATCCAAAAACCGATTAGTATTTTATCGAACTATAATCACAACTCCGAAAACTGCCCATTAATCTTTCAATCCCATGAACATCATTATCATAATTACTGTAATTATAATTGGTACAGTTTCACATACTAGATTTGCTCTAATAGAGAACTCCATGTATCTCAAAACTAGAATAATTTATACCAAAGAGAATCAATAATTTATTTATAATCGCACTAGAATTTTATTTCAGTAGATTTTGCGAAAGTAATATACGTTTCGAAAAAAAATCACCGTCGGCAATGAAGAAGACCAATTTTTCGTCCAAAAAGCTGTGTAATTAGTCATACATTGTTATGTGTCCACCCACATAATATGAAGAAATATTTGTGTGTGTATGTGTAGGTACGAAATCGATGGATCTGCGGAGCCTGGCAAAACCCGTCCTTGTTAGCAGCTGCGTAGCATCCCCCGCCTGTTACACAATGGCTTCACTCCCCCAAAAAAGCGATGGGTGGATTAATGACGTCACGATTTCATGTTACACACCTGGCCTTCCCGAGGATTCCACCAATCGAGGGCTTCCTCCCTATTGTAATTGTAACACCAATAGTCCTGTGAATCTGGTGACAAAATGGACCCATATTCAGCGACAAACATGGCTGATTTATCTGCATAATATATATTCGTACGTTGCACGCCGATATTTCAGTGAGTAATTACAGTGAAATTAATGTTACGAATTCAGAACATAGGCTGCACCGAATGATTATATTTTTTATACGCGAGTATTCCATTTTCCACAATACAGGTCCTGTATTGAACGGAATGGTATCCATTAAACCTTTTTTATACACGAAAATAAGTGTTTTTATATTCATATTACAACAATTAATTTGGGCACTATGAATTTCTACTAAAGACATATTTTACATCAATGCAATAGTCCATAACGTAAACATCCACATTTAGACAAATATAAATGTCTATCACTATATATTTGACAGGTATATCAGTATATTACAGGTGTATAATAACTGCAAATTTGAAACGAAGAACCTTTCTATTTCTTCCATTTTGAGAAGTGGTGGTAAAAAGGTGTTTTATTGTCCCCATAAGATAAACCTAACTTGATACATAACACTGGTACAATGTAATATATAACAAGATATTCACTGTAAAAACTCTTACATAAAATTTCGCAACATGTGAAATTGTTTTGATATAACCTATGATTACAGATGTGATTAATTTATGAAAATCGAAAATAAACCTATCGAAACCTTTTATATTAAGTTTATATTAAGTGACATGCACCTATGAAGCGGTCGCAAATAAAATTTAACCAGTCATGGGTTAAGGATCTCGGTGAACCAGCCACGAGTCATGGGTAACGCTGAAGCGTTCACGATTTCGATGAAGCGGTCACGGGTTACTTCTGAAGCAGTCACGGAATTCACTAAGATTATTCGAAAATATTGTAACATATGACGGGTACATTTTATAAACACTAAATATCCGGGAAAACAATATTCCTGGCACATTTATGGCATTTTGGTCAATTCAACCAAATATTTCTTTAAGTTAACCAAAATATATCTTCAATATTGCCAAAATAATTTAAACAATATTCATTCATGCGGAATATTCATTCCCTTATGAGACTGATGACTCATACATAAAATCATAAAAGGTTCATAAAACATGAACCTTTTATTAAACATTTAAGGCATTTGTAAGTTAGCATTTGTTTAAGTAGCACTTTACTCCCTAAAAGCAGAGAGTAAAGAGGCACTTTATTCCCTAAAAACAAGGAGTAAAATAGCACTTTACATGCCCGAGTGAGGACAAATTAATTTAATTTAAATTAATTCAATAAAAGTATAATTTTTATGTCATGTGTAGATTCCACATTTTATCTCTTGCTGAGATAATTCATCGGGTTCATATTATATGGTTTCACATTGAAGAGTGGAATAAATTCAAAATTTGGGAGATACATGTGCAATTTTGAAAGTTATTCGCATTCGAATCCAGTATTTATAATGGTTCGATACTGATTTCGAGTTCATTCGGCACGCGTTTCATGTGTAGTCAACGTTGAATCTACGTCAAATCAATATCATTTTGTCGACACTCATACGAGTTCACTTCAGTAGTGGATCGATATTTGTTCGATGTTGTATTGTCAATATGAAAACGACATCGAATTCACATGGAATCTACGTTGAGACAATATAATGTCGGTATTGATTCGGGCAGATTTAAACATTATATTGATGTGTATATTATATTCATATCGCTGAGTTCAAATCGTAATTAATTAAAAAATCCAAAAGACATTGATTTATCACGAAATAAATTTTTTCTTTTACATTGCTGTGATGTTAAATCAACTGAGTTGTGATTTCAATATTTTATTTATGCATAGAAATACATTTCAAAACTTTCAATCTAAGTGAAATTTGGAAATCAAAGGAATTAGGGACAATCTGAAATCTCCCCTTTTTAAACAACAAAAAATGTTTCCTCTTAGTTTTATCCACTACATTCTACTATAAATATAATATTTATAATCCAACAAGAAAAGTAAGAATACTTTTCAGTTTGTTATCCAGTGATTCATTGATTAAAAATTGCGAAATCCTGTTGTTCTAATAAAGCAAAGTCGAACGATTTTATTAGTAGACTTATTGGCACCGAAATTAATGCTGCTTTTTTATACTTGTATATATTGCGTCGAGATATTACTAACACATGTATTTGAATATACGGAGGTGAGTGTCACATTTGAATAACATGTCGGCAAACTAGTGCATAAATTTCTAATTACAAGAAAGCCACTATGTTTGCTCGACTGCCCCATAGCTTCATCGGCATTTACCTCATATAATAATGTATATATACGCATTGCCATCGAAACACAAGAGCACTGGCTGATTATGCGACCGTGAATTCATATTTATATATGCAGCTACAACAGGATGATCTGTGGTATATCTCGTGTACAAAAGAGAGGAGTTAGTAGCCGACTAAATGGCATTTAAATGATGATTGGAAAGCCAATATGAGATTACCCCCGTCTGGCGATGCTAAGACTTTAAACAAATATCGCGTTGTACATTGTTGAAAAAAATTGTAGACCTATTATTTATGCCACATCATTAAGGATTGCGTTAATTATTAGACCATCCAGGAACATCGTGGTTTGAAACAAATTGCCTCTGTTGTATTATATTTTGATACGACGTACACTGCATTGTAACACCATATTTGTTAAGAAAAGAGTTACTTTCTTTCAAATGTTTTACATGGGAATACATTACTGTATATATCCGATAAAATGTGATTGTGTTATTACGTACAGTTATGTACATTGAGTATTTGGTGAGTTACTTGAAAACAATTAATTTGTACAGAAATTGGGAAGGTCGAGTGAGATTAATGGCAGAAATTACGGTTGTGTAGAACTATATCTGTACGCATGCGCAATAATTAGGATTGTTGGTTCATTGCTAAAATATTCACCAAATACCTGCTTCAAATCACTTTTCTAATTGTTTACCCCCTACACTCTTAAAACAATCTTTTCATCGTGAAAGGAATCGATTCATAATGAAAGGATTTTCCGCTTAATATGTCGTTTAAACGAAAACCTTTCATAATAAGAGGATTAGTTTTAATACAAAACTACTGTCTATTCAGTTTAAAATAAATGGTTTCAACATAAAATTAAGTCGTATTAAAATAAACGGATTTTCACAAAAGTACAGTCTTTACAACGTATGAATATTTTTAAGTGTGTAAGGGAGCAATATAGTTGAATCAACGTTGTTGGATCAGTGATTCAACGTTGAATCAACTTACGAATGTCCAGGTTAGGGACGGTTGACTCAACGTTTTCAGCAGACGTTGAATCAACGGTGAGTCAACGTTGATTCAAGGTTGAATCAACGTTGTCGGCTCAATGATGAATTAACAGTGATTCAACGTTGACCAAAAGTTCAATCGACGATGACAATCATCAGTGAATCAACGTTTGAGAATAACATTGTATCAACATAGAATCAAGGCATCGAATGAACGCTTGAAAATTTCACTATATATTACCCTAAGGG
>JABFPB010007488.1:0-10957 GCA_022817645.1 Ceratoteleas bidentatus | reverse complement strand
CGCACCGCACAAGCCCTAAGGTCAAATTTTAATCGCTGCGCAAGTTATGGCACTCCTGTATGTCCAAACTGAATTATAGTTACCCCGCTCCGTTGATAACGCGACGTGTTGGTAAAGGAAAAACAGATAATGTCACGCGGGGGGCAAAAGTCCCCCAGTCGTGCGGTCTAGGGTTAAGCATAGATCCAGAAACGCACGTTAATTGAAGCACAGTAAGATCATATTCTGGATCTACGGTGTGGGGACAATAAGACATCTAGATTCGCTCCAGTCTGAGCCCATGTTATGGAGATAAAGACAAACTTACACTTAAAAGCCATTATAAGATACGAATCGGTATATTGTTCGTTAGATCAGTTAGTAAAGTAAGAGACTTTTTAACTTTAGAACATGAGTTCAAAACTTCATCATGGACAATTTTGTAAAAATTTTTTTCCAGCTGAAACTCTGGGACCAGAACTGATCAAATCTGGATCTTCTATAAATGCCCACGAAATGGCCCCAGACTGGAGCCAATATGGGGTGTAAAACGGATTTGAACTAGGGGCAGCTCCTGGGGCTAGATTATACCAAATCTGGACTTATTTGGTTCAGTGGGTAACATTAGTTTTGGATCTCATTTTAATTCAGCATGATATCCAATGTAAATTCAACACCGAATTTTTTTTCTCGTGCATTAATTGTCTCGTTATGTAATACCTAATGGCATAATTACTATCGATACATAATCCCAATGCGAATTACGAATTATATTGACGGTTTCTAACTTACTGTATTAATTTTGCTATCGCGGATATTTATGGATTGTCAATTGCCTGTGGCGAACCGCGGGGAATGTAGGAAATTTGTGTACGAAAATAGCAGTGCAAATTTACTGATTATATAGATGAGAGGAAATAAATTAAAATAAACGCTAATGTTGAAAATAGTTGAACAAGTGAACATTCTATAAATCTCTGATTCGATACTAAACGCGTGTATGAATCCCACTAAAAATGCGAGCGCCAAAAGCTTAAAACTGCAATATATCATACAAACAATGTAATGTCAAACTGCATTTTCCTGCTATTCAATTTCGTAACGCAAGACTTTAAAAACTGTAACGCCGCAAGAGCGTTGCAACCAGGTTAGCTGCCACTGTATGCGTCGATGTATTTAAACTTGTCGCCAGCCGGAAGATTTAATGCACCTTAATATGCCGCTTTTTCATCGAAATATCGCAGTGTTAATTATGTAAACAGGTACCTTTTTATTAAATTGGTTTTGACTATTAGGTCCTTGCTGATTAAAACTACAAAAAATGAAATCTATAGTAGAAGAACAAATGAAATTGTAACTATTAGTTATATTAATTGTCCATATGTAATGTCGGAACAAACTTCGTTTTATAAATTTAGTACGTATACACATTTTGTCCGTTTACTTTGAAATTGAAAGCTTTTTACTTTGTTTGTAAAAAAACTCCCTGCGTTCAAAAGCTCAAAGTGTTTGTAGTTTGTTTTTTGTTAACATTTCGTTGATATTTGCAGTGTTCTTCTAATTGCAGGGACTGAGGCAAATCCAACGAAAAACTGTATTCAACGTGTAATTTTAGCCCGAAATTGTTGAAAGATGAACTGATGATTTTAAAAAATTAAGTTTTGTAATAAATAAAATTAATTTTATTTAAGTAAAAAATTGTCTTTATTTAAATTAGAGTTCTTTTTAAGAAATAAAATGTATTACAAATTGTTTTTTAATAAATTTACGATGGCTGCAGTCGTTACTACTGCAGCTTATTACAATAAATATACTTCAATTCCATTCCACTTTCTAGTTCTTTTTGCAGCGTTCTGGAGGTTCTCTTTCAGCATACAATGCCGAAGTTTGACGGTAATTAGTGGTGACACTTAATCGAAGCGTCGAAAGGCACAAAGTCGAACGATTATGACGCGCGGAAATTGGCGCGGCCTCAAACGAATCGGCGTTGAAACAGGGCCGCGTTAAGGGCGGATCGAATTATTCTGCGACCCCGAAACGACGGATTCACGAGCGCCGATATTCATTGCGTAGCGTATATATCGCACGGGCCATAAAGAGCGGGATTTACGGGGACAATCGAGGCGCGCCGTGAAATTGTCGAGAGCTTGTAAGCCGCTCGCAGATTGATATCGACGGGAACAGATCCGAGGATTCGCCGGATAAAGACTTATGGCGAAAAAACGATGCGCACGCCCTGCTTTATGGAACCGCTATTAATTACTTATCGTAAATAAACCGCGTACGACTCTTCGCAGGATAAACATCGCGTTGCTGGTTTTGGTATGTTTGCTCAAAAGTTTACAGAGTAGTGAAGAGTAGCTTGGTTTTCAACTCGGCGGATAGACAAATGTTAGTTTACATAGAAACGTTATGAATTGACGCTATGTAAAAATATTATCAAAAGAAACATCATAATGAACATGTCTATCCGAGACGAAAATGTCAGCCTCCATTCAGCGTCCTTTTAATCTTTACATCCTCTTTTAAACCTGTTCAGCCTCTTTTTAGTGTTCTTTGAGCCTCCTTTCAATCTCTTCAACCTCGCTCACGTACTTCGAAAAAAGATACATATTTTCAGCCTCTTTTCAGTCTCTTCAGCCTCGGTTTGCTCAGCCTCTTGAACCTCCTTTCAGCCTCATGAATCTCCTTTCAGACCCTTCAATCTCCTTTCAGTCTCTCGAGCAACCTTTTATCCTCTTTAACCTCCTTTCATCCTTTTATCCTTTGAGCCTCCTTTCGGACTCTTCAACCTTCTTTCTGCCTCTCGAGCCACCTTTCGGCATATTTCAACCTCCTTTCATCCGCTTCAACCTCCATTCAGCCTCTTCCGTAGAAATGTTCATTTCAGCCACTTTTCATCATCTTTTCAACCTCCTTGTAGCCTACTCGTTCAGCTTCCGTTTAACCTCCTTTCAGCATCATTTCACCCTCTGTTCAGTCTCAGTTCAACCTCTTTTAAAAGCGATAAACAAATAATACTTAAAAACTATCGTTTTTCAATTCGACGAATAGCTTAGCGCATGCACAATGACTTCACAGCCTGCAGAACCTGCGTTCAAATCTTCGCGTGGATGAAAAATTGTAATGCATTTTTTCATGTACCCAGCGACTGTAATGTTTACTGTAATTTAATTGTGAAGGTTACGCCAAGATTATGCGGTGATTAAAAAAATAGTGATATCAAACCGAGCCAAAGAGAAGATTCGAAGTATAAAGGTTTAGTTACTTACAAGAAAAAATGATTTGTTGATTGAAGCTATTGATTATAGCAATATATAAATAAATTGTAACAAACTCGAAAGCATATTATCAAAGTAAAAAAACTGACATTAAAAAATTGAACTATAGAAATTAAAAAAAAACACATCTTGGCGACCCAGGTTTACCAAGTGTTAATTTTAATATGTATGCATATATTGTACGATTAGCTTTTTAATTAAAATAATATTATATTTAATTAAAATAATTTAATGAAAATAATAATATTAATAGTGTCTGCTATTTTTAACAAACGGGTCACCAAGATTTTTATTTTTATAGACATTTTAATGCAGTAATAATGCAGGAAATGTAACAAATCAAAACAAGGATTTTCTGAAGTAAATTATCATGGGTAATAACATAAAGGATTGGTGAGTAATAAAAAGATAATAAACCCACAAGATATCCATGACAACTGAAAAGACGTGGCCAAGAACAAAAATTAAATCATAAAATGTTTTGTCATTTGAAACAGCAGAAATAAAACAATAGATAATGCATCAGTAAATAATCCCCTATAGTTTCAATAATTTAATAATTAATAGTACAGAAATGATAAGTCCTAATAAATTCCGAGTCATAAGGTTCTGATATAAAAGATGAGCTCAAGTACTGTTTTATTATCCTTATTATTATCCTTAAGGCGTCTCGGGAACGTTTAAAAAATGCTCTTATTACACTGAGAAAACTACATTATAAGGACGACATTGTAGGTTGTAACCGTTACAACCTAATAAAGTAACCGTACCTACAATGTACATTGTAATTTGTTTTAACCAATGATATGAATGGTCGCCAATCAGCTGGTCGGTCTACGCCAATCAGTGCCTGCGAAATTTTACGATCTACGTGGTACGATATTGTTTTCTCCGTGTACAGAATATTTATTGTAAAAATTGAGTTTCTAGTTCCACTGTAAAATTGAAGTGTTAATGTAAATTTAAACTTTACGCCATTAAGCAATTACAGTGAAACTTGGACTTTACGTTAAAAAAACTTGCACTTATAATAGAGCCTGAATAGTGTCCTGCCATCGCAGCTGTAGGGATGGAAGATCAAAGGGAGCGGGCCTCTTTAGATTTACCCCATTTCTACCTCTACACTGAAAAAACCACAGAAACCATTAGATACGAACAAAAAGTAATATTAAACACCATATAGGAACCATTAGGACTTGCTTTCACATGGAGCTACAGATACGCATATGGGCGTCAAAAACCCTATTCAAATCTTATACAATATGTGAAAAATCAAAACCCGTATTAATACTAACAGAACTAGCTGTAACGGAATTTTTTAACTGGGAAATTAAGAAAAATTATTTTCGGTATGAAATCGAAGATTTAATTGTCTCTAAATTCAGCATCATCTTAAAGAAACATTCAGCACTTTTGCATTTTAAATGTTAAGTAATTTTACAAAACTTTCTGAAATTAGAGAGAAATAAACAGGAACTATTAAATAAGAATTCATTATATAAAGAAGGTAACGAGAAAATTGCTATAATTCGATATCGTTTAAAACACTGACACGTCAAAATCGTCGACGTTTCACTCGGAACTTTCGTCTTTGAGAGTTTGTCGTTTGGCGGCGTTTGTCGATCAAGTCATTGGAACTTTGACCGTTAAGGTTAGATAACGCATAACAATTCTGACACGAGATGCAGTTAAACAAGAGGAAACGTGGAATGTGACGGTGATGTGATTTTTGCCACTTGTTGTTGGTTCTGTTTAACTGGAGTTCCGCTTTATTTCAAACAGTTTTAATGCTTCAACAGAAAGCGACAAGTATCTGAAAAGTTTACACAACGAAATCAAAAAAATAAATATCGATACTGCAGCACAATGTTATTGTAATTGGGTTTTGACATTTCTGAAAAATGAACAATTGATTCATCCTTCGCGCCATACTTATCATTCGGATCATTAATGCATTTCGGCATTTCATTAGCTTTATCGAATGGAATTCCTTTCATAAAACGTGCAACACAAATTTCATGGAAAATGTATGAAATTGGATGGTTCTTCATGAAAATACATGAAAAGAATCGGACATATATTTTAAAATGAATCATAATGAAAATTCGAAAAACGTTCTTTTTCATGATATGTAATGAGATTACATGATTTTCAAAATTTTCAAATTGTCAAAAATGTTAAAAAACGTTCAAATGTTTTAATTTTCAAAAATTTTCAAATTTTCAAAACTTTTCGAAATTTTGCATGCGCGCGCACATTCCATATCATCACTAGTGACGATGTAGCTTTATATCGTAACGATCATTCGTTCCACAATAATATATTTCATAACACGGTCGCAAGCGCCCTTGTTATGAAATACTAGCTAAAATGCCCGGCTTCGCTCGGGTTGAAAAAGATTACATAATTCCTTATCTGAGTTAGTCCTTAAATGAACAATTTAGATCATATAACCTGACAAAATCAAACTCACACATGGACCATCGTAAATGAAATGTAAACTTTTGATATTTAAACATTTGAGATATTTAAACATATAAGGGTTAAATAACGGTCAGATAACGGCTGGATAACGATGGAATAACGGTCAGATTATGGTCAGATATCTGTAACATAACGGTATTAACGGCCACCCATGTTCACATAACGGCCGTATAACGGTTGGATAACGGTCGGATAACTGTCGGATAAGAGGCGATTAAGGGGCGAATACGGGTCGAATAAGGGTTCGATAACGTTCGGATAACGGTCGGATAACGGTCGGATATGAGTCGGATAATGGTCGAATAGTCAGATAAGGGTCAGATAATGGTCGAATAACAGTAAGATAAGGGTCAGATAAGGGTCGAATAAGGGTCCGATAATGGTCGGATATGGGTCGGATAAGGGTCGGATAACACTCGGATAAGATAATGGGCAGATAAGGGGTGGATAATGGGCAAATAATGGGTGGAGAGGGTGCGGATATCGGGCGGATAAAGGTAAGATAAGGGTTGCATACGGATAACGATCCCATAACGCTCCGATAACGCTCGGATAACGCCCGGATAACGATCGGATAATGGTTGGATAACGGTCGAACAACGCTCGGATAACGGTCGGATGAAGGTCGTTTAAGAGTCAGATAACGGTTGGATAACGGTCGGATAACAATCGGAAAATAAGATAGTGAAAGAACGACGGTCAGATTAGTAGGATAGGATGGGTCAGTCATTACTATGTCTGACCCTGAACGTTTAACATCTGGATCACATATAGCTTAGACAACGATCCATCAGTGGTCAGGCAACGGCCACACGATGGTCCGACAGCGCCCGACAAAGGTTCGATTACGATCTGACATCGCAATGACCGCGATCCCAAAACGGTCCAATAGCGGTGCAATAAAGGCCAGATAACTGCTAAAACGGTGCGAAAACAGTGCGGAAACGGTCAGACAACAGTCAGAAAACGCTTAGACAACGGTAAAAAAAGGTAAAAAATAGTACGGAATTAATTACAAAAATTGAAATAAAAAATATTTGTAATAGTTACTTAAGGTAGTACTAGCGGTACAGTCAGGTTCAAAAGTTTATTCCAACTTATTATTTGTTTATTCAGTGTTTACGCAGAGTTTTTTGGTTTTTTTATAAAACATATGCAATAAAATAGTGCCCCTATGATAATTAGTAACTAAATATTCTTTAACTAATACATTTACTTTTTCGTTATTTTGTATGAAAGCTATTTTATACTAGAATATAGCCCTTTTTACCGCTTTAATAAGTGATTACTCGGTAACTAAACGGTCAACTTTGACCATTCTTTGTCTATTGATTCCTTAGACTCTGCAGAACAATATACTAGTTTTCCAACAAAACGGTGAAAGCAGAAACAAAGATATTTGAAGAAATACATGGGAAAACACCGATTTTCCTATCTCTCCCATGTTAAACATATCAACTTTGACATCAAATATCTCGCAAACAAGACGATCAAAGTTACTCAAATTGTGAAAACTAACGCCTTGTAACTTGATTAATAGTTCTACAAATTTCTAGCTCATTCTTGAAAAATTGCCTCAGTGATAGTACTACCTTAAACAATCGAGTTGACCTGAAACAGTATTGTTTCCGAGCGCTTTATGCTTTATTTCAAATTGGAAAACCGCTTTTGATTCGTATGAAAATTGATTAAAAATTTTATAAATTTATCGCGAATAATTTTTTAAACCCACATATCGAGCGGTAATTGCATTTCAGTTTGTTTAAACAATGCAGTTCATCTGGAAGAGAAATGTTCCCCAGCGCTTTATGGTATTATATAAATTGAAAAACCACTCTTGATTCGTATGGGAATTGAATAAAGATGTTATAAACTTATCGCGAATAATTTTTTAACCCACTTATTGAGCGGTAGTTGCATTTCAGTTTGTTTAAACAATGCAGTTCATCTGGAAGAGGAATGTTACCGAGCGCTTTATGCTTTATTACACTCTGAAAAACCGCTCCTGATTGGTATGGGGATTGAATAAAAATGTTGTAAATTTATTGCGAATAATTTTTTAAACCCAAATATTGAGAGGTAATTGCATTTAGTTTATTTAAACAATCCAGTTCATCTGGAACAGTATAGTTCCCGAGCGCTTTATGCTTTATTACAAATTGGAAAACCGTTCTTGATTCGTATGGAAATTAAATAAAAATGTTATAAACTTATCGCGAATAATTTTTTACACCCAGTTATTGAGTGGTAATTGGATTTCAGTTTGTTTAAACAATCCAGTTCATTTGGAACAGTATTGTTCCCGAGCGCTTTATGTTTTTATGCAAATAGAAAAACCTCTCTTGATTCCTATGGCAATTGAATAAAAACCCCGATAGAACAAGATGTATATTATACGTATATTAGATGAACATTCATACATAAAATAGATATATACAAATAATATACGTATATTATACATATATTAGATGTATATCAAATTGGTGTTCTATCTGGGAATGTTAAACATTTATCGCGAATAATTTTTGAAACCCACTAATTGAGCGGTAATTGCATTTCAGTTTCCTTAAACATTGCAGTTCATCTGGAAGAAGAATGTTCCCGAGCACTTTATGCTTTAGTACACTAGATGACGAGGCACGCCCTCCGGGCGCGCCCTCGTCAAGTTACAGTTACAGGCAGCGCCCTCCGGGCGCTGCCTTTGCATTTTGCGAACTTTCATTTTTTTCAGTACAATGTTTTTAATTAATAGTTAAATTTATTAATTCCAAATTTTTTAATATATTTCAGTATAAGCAGCATGATCAGACTGAGATTAAAAAGCTATTGCATCGAACCCCTTTTTCCATGCCAAAGTCAACGTCTCCATTAGCTTAATCCATTCTATGTTCGAACTGTAAACAAAATTATAAAAGTTTTATAATTTAATTTGTGTAGTTAAATTTTATATAATTTTTATTTTTTCAGGACATTAAAAAATCTTGTTTCGCATTGTACAATTAAATACAATAACTATATTTTAATTTGAAATAACTGATTCTTGTTTCCTAGATAATGTTGCTTGTAATTCAAACAACTGGGTATTTTCGTCTATTCACAAGTTAAATTATTAAAGTTAATTACATCTTTTGTATTTAGCTGTAATTTCCGCGTATTACGTTTCATTACGTCTCATGGCGCCTCATTCTGTCCGATACCAGATGATTCCCTCTCATACGCTCTTCTTCATTTTTATTTGCTAATTTCGCCTTATGAAATTCCTCTTTTTACTTTTCATCCTCTCTCTTCCCTTATAATTTTATTCCACGTTCTCTCGTGGAATAAAAACTTACTTGCCTCCCCAATTCCCATTTTCCCTTTTCATTCTATATCATGTTCTATTTTTTCCGGTTCTCACCTTTCATTTCTACTGCTTCCATTTCAATGCTTTTCATTCTCTCGACTTTTTTCGGACTCTTATTTTATATTTTTGGGTTTTGAATTCCGTTTTATTACATTTGGCTGCAATTCATACATTCAAATATTGTATTAATTATCTTTTAATTTTTAGAAATTTCGAATTTTTAATGTAGCTCAAAGAGTGAATATAATTTATTCTTGTTTCCTGTTATTCCCTCTTGTTACCTGTCATTCCCAGAGTCGCTTTCCTTAGATTTCCAATCTCTATTTTTCCTTTCAATTTCTCTTCATTCCCATTCATTTCATCTCATGCCCTTGCATTTCTTCTGATTCCGCCCGATTCTCTCCGTTTCCTCCTGACTACATGTCATACCCGTTCACAGTAAGAACTGCTTCTGATTATCTTTCATTCCCTGTCAGTTCTTCCCATCCAAATAATCTCATATGAGATATCACAAGAGAAATCGTGTCAATTTCCCACATGAGAAATTAAATAAAACCAATAATTTTATATCGGACTGTAGTTGATGTTAAATTTGGTTTTGAAATTGACATGATTTTTCATATGTGAACCACAATTTATATAATTTCTCGTATGATTAATGTAATCACAGAGATGTTATATGAGATTTTCTCATAAGGATCTCATCTAATCCTCACATTTATCTGATGTAGTTTCACTTTCTTGCATCCCCTTTTAATTTGTCTCATTTTCTTTAATTCATTCTTATTTATTCTGTTTCATTCCCTCTCACTCTCTATTCTTTGTTTAAATACTTTTTATTGTAATTTTAAAAAATACTGAATTACAACCCTAGTGGAAATTTTTTCCTGGTATTTCTCTGGAAATCTCTGGTTTTTTCCTGGAAATCTCTGATTTTTTCCTGGAAATCTCCAGAATTTCACTAGCATTTGTTTACAATACTCTGTGATTTCTCTGTGATATACTTATTATCCAATTATTTTCCTAAGTTATTTCTGGGAATAACTCTGCGTTTTTCATGAGAATTCTCTGTATTTTCTCTGGAAATCTTTGCGATGAATTTTTTCTGCTATGAATTTTTTAAAAAACTTTCTAACAAAGAATTTTTCCAGACATTTTCCAGATTTTTCCCAGACTTTTCCCAGACTTTTTCCAGACTTTTTCCAGACTTTTTCCAGACTTTTTCCAGACATCTTCCAGACACTTTCCACATTTTTTTATCCAGCATACCAGGTTTGGGCACGGGTACAGACATGGGTACAATTCAAGAAAAATAGAGAAATTGGGAAAATTTGAGAATTTTTTAATTATATATGAAATTTTGAAAATTCGAGATATTCTGAATACTTGAAAAATGTTCAAAATTCGAGAAATTTTGAAAATTCTAAAATCCTAAGTTATTTCTGAGGATATCTCTACAATTTTTCATGAGAATTCTCTGTATTTTCTCTGGAAATCTTTGCGAGGAATTGTTTCTGCTACGAATTTATCTAACAAAAAACAAGAATTTGTCCAGACATTTTCCAGATTTTTTCCAGACTTTTTCCAGACTTTTTCCAGACTTTTGCCAGACTTTTGCCAGACTTTTGCCAGACTTTTGCCAGACTTTTGCCAGACTTTTGCCAGACTTTTGCCAGACTTTTGCCTGACCATTTCCAGACTTTTTCCAGACTTTTCCCATATTTTTTCCAGACTTTTTCCAGACTTTTTCCAGACTTTTTCCACATATTTTCCAGCCACTTTGCAGACTTTTTTTTGTCCAGCCTGCCAAGTTTGGGCACGGGTACAGACATGTGTACAATTCAAGAAAAATAGAGAAATTTGGAAAATT
>JABFPB010007487.1:0-10968 GCA_022817645.1 Ceratoteleas bidentatus | reverse complement strand
TATGGTCCGCAAATCAACATTTGATCATTACTTTTTGTTTAATTAACGAAACATTGCTTTCGCGCCAAACCGCCGATGCGAACTTGCTCTTCACTTGAGACAAGTCTAAGGAACTTAAGGTCTTAAGGTCTAAGGAACAATTATGGCGAGTTTCAATTAATTCCGTACCGAGAATCAAAATATTGACATATATTCTAGTTGAATGTTCTAGAACATTATTCTTCCCGCGCAGAAATATATGTCAATATTTTGATTCTCACAGTACGGAATTTGTTGAAACTTGCCATAATTGTTCCATAGACCTTAAGGAACAACTTCCTCGCTGACACTACCTAGGTAGGTGTAATAGTTTCAAAGACATTTTATTCCGTATCTGAAAGTAACGCGAATGCTGGCATTGCCTGTTGTAGGGGCGGTCGAGCGCAAGTGCCCTTATTGCATCCGGCTCTTCAATTTTCGCTGGGATGTCCCCTTAAGGTGATTGCTCCTCGAACGCGAGGAGCAAGTTCAAATCGGTAAGTTTGGCGCAAAAAGTGACGTTTCATTAATTAAGAAAAAAATTTTGATCAAATATTGATTTGCTGACCAGAGCGAGATTCTGCGTAAAAATTCACGTGTTTTGAACTAAATGGCGACTATTTTCAATGGCAAATGTTCAAGAATAGTGAGTTTTCGTTTTCCGGTGATTACATTCGATGTTACGTGTTACCTCAAAAACTAGAAATCACTATTGTTGAACATTTGTTGTCGAAAATAATCGACTGGTAGTTCAAAACACGCGGATTTTTATGCAGAATCTCGCTCTGGTCAGCAAATCAACAGTTGATCACATTAAGTGTTAAGCCGCCGATTTGAACTTGCTCCTCGTGTTCGACATTACCTTAAGTTGCCAAATCCTTTAATTCTCCCCAATTTTTTCCAGTAAGTTGGGTATAATTTTTGTTCATTTATGTTTATTAAAGCTCTGCCCATACAAACTGTAATCTTTTAATTACTGAACAAAGGGATCATTTAAACTTGTCATCGGAGTTGGCATACAGCACATTTGAAATATTGCATAAAGGCTATCGTTTCATGACAGTAATTGTATTAAGATGAAATTATTTTAATTAAAAATGAAAGATTTCAGTAAATAAGAACGGGGTGCTTTTATGATATATATTCTGATTGTTAAATTATTATTTGTAACAGCGCCCTACCTCGTAACTTTACAAAGCAAGCGTAAAAAATTGCAAATGAAATGATGGGATGGCAAGAGAAAGGAGACAATGGATCTTTTCAACATATTATTTATTGCAAGCGTTCTTGAAAATGTAGCTAGTCGTAATGCTCAATGGTACACCAAAGTGGTATTAAGGTTGGTCTAGAAACGGGCTAGTGTCGCTGATAGTAGTACGCACAAAAGAGTGTTATGACGGACGCAATGTCATATATACAACAGCATTTAAATATATATATCCATTTATAGATTTTATTTCGTATTTATATATTTATATATGTCTTAAAAAATACTATTTCAACGTGTCGCACGTGACGCACTCGAGTCTGCCACTTTCGCACTTGCATCCAGAGCACCAATGGATTGTACCTCTTATTCGTTGCTCCCTTGATTTCATTTTTCGTCGCACTCGTCGGCGCACAACAGTTACCTTCATATTCGTATTTACAATTCTTCAGAGAGGCTTTATTACTAATTCGTGTACCCAGAGGTCACGAGGAACAGAGACTGACTATTAGCTCGCGAAATTTTATGCCGGCTCGCGCCCTTTTTCTCCATTAGTATATACTTTTTGTTCAGTCTTACACGTTTGCTTAAACTGGCAACATGCAACGACGTGGTCCCGGTGAGAGAATCCCCGACACGATCAGTCGCGCGAAAAGTCGTCGCCGACACAATAAATTAACGATACGCAAATGAGACGGCCGGGGATCGCGTGGCGCGTGATATTCGGCGTCGCTGGACTTCTGGCACGCGAAGCTAAGATCGCTCGTTAGCCGGTCCAAAAGCCCGCAGCTCGCACGCTGAAAAGGGCTTGCGTAAAATTACCGCAAGACGCACCGAGGCAAAAATGTTCCTTCAATCTTCTCCCAAATTGCTCTCAAATTTACTATGCCGCCTGTCAAGAGTATCGTACCATTTTTCTACACACATATTCACATATATACCCCTAATGGAACACAAACCTTAAAACGTAATAAACGTTTTATAAACGTTTAATAAACATTGAATGTCCAATACACGTTTTGTTCCACTGGCAACTCATAATTTCTCTACAGTCGAACGCAGTATCTTGACGATATTACATAGTTTTACTATTGATGCAAAGCGACTATCAACCACTTGATAATCACTTTGCCTCACTAGTTGTGCACTGTATTTATCGGAACAACTGTTAGGAAATTGGTCCTTTTTCTGCTAGAAAAGCAGGCCAATCTTCCAATATGTGTTAAGATATTTGTTACCAAAGAAACAGTCTTTGAAGTTGGAGTACATTTGTCGTATTGATACGTTACTATTACTAGATGGCAAAAGTGTATTTTTCTACAGCATAGGGCCTATGAGTTTTCCGTACGATCTAACATTTCAAACGTGTCGACTGAAACATGAACAGTTTGCGTCGGTCGTTGTAATGTTAAGAAACGCGTTTCTCAGTGCATCGGACCCCGAAGTTTCGGTTGCGACGCAAACATTGCGTCGCGCGAACATCCAAGACCGTGCGGGACCGCGTTCACCGGTTGCTTGGTCATGAAAATGTCGTCTTTGCATTCGGGTGAATTGCGCCAGCGTGACGGAGCGAGACATAAAATTTGGCCAAAGTGAGCGCCGAGGAGACCCAAACTTGCAAACCAGTCGTTCGCGCGTCCTCGGCTGCTCTTAACACAAGTTACAATTAAAGTAAATAAGATCACAAGCATCTTCCTCGGTGGAGCCGGTGGTCCCCGAGTTAGACTAAGATTAAGAATAAGGTCCGCGCCTGTGCGCTTCTCTCCCCCTCCTCTCCACGTTTCTCACTATTTACAGCTCAAACCGGCAGCTTTTCGTGTCCCTTTACACACCGAGTGTTTCATTCGCATTTCGTGTCAAACTAAGTCAACACTCGGTTAAAACGTTTCGATGAAAAATGCTGATAAAACACGATTGGCCCTATACGCATCGACATGTCACTGCGTAAGAGGTCCAAGTTAGCATTCTGATTGAACGGCATCGTAATTGCTGTATAATAAATATTTTATACACTTGTTTGTACAACTAAACGAGTCCTACGATTAATCATTTATCAACAAAAATACAAAACAGGACGAGCGCCCTATATGACAAGTAGATCATTTATACAAAAATTAATTCATTTGATTAGCGTTACAATTATAGTAATCATAAATAGAATAAATTAATGTCATCTCAGTCAAAGTCAGTTGCTATTCCTTCAGCACTTTCCAAGGAAATCTTTATTCGTGTTACTCTCTTCTGTCAAGGATGGGTTTCAGACTAGTCGATCCTTTCTCTCAGAGCTGCCAGCTGCTCCTCGCCGAGCTTCACTTTGTCCTGAATCTCGCGCGCGTCCACCAGCAGCTTTGCCTTCATGTTGATAAAGTGCTGGTAGTCAGCGAACTCCTCGTCGTTCAGGTACTTGGACAAAATGTTCGATACTATCACGCTACGCTTGTCGATATTATTCTTTAAGATTTTGGCTTCCTCCAGTTGTTCCACTAATTTGTCCCGTTTGGTTTCCACAATTTTCTACAAAAATTCACAAGTTGACACAAATAAGTTTAATTGTGACAATAAATATAATTGGCACTGAGTTCATTTTACTCAGTGCCACTGAGTAGACTGAGAAAAACAGAACAATGTATTGCGTTACTCAAATACTTGACAAACACATAATTTGTCCACTTAAAATTTAGCAATATATTAATAATATATCGGGAATACAATGGAAACATTAGGAATAAATATATACTTTGACAAACATGTTTCCAATCATTTACAAACATTAGAAATATATTGCCAACATGTTGCAAAAAATGGGAATGTATTAAGAATATATTCAGACTAAAATTCTTTTAATTAATTAAAAACAAAAAATGAGTACTGGCGAATGAAATTTTATTTTGGATATTCTGTCAGTGCTGTTTTAATAACATATTTTGATTAACACTTTAATAAGCTGAAGAAAAAGAATAAAAAATTACCCTTTCTGGATCACCCATGGACATTCCATAGAGCGCGTTTTCCGCTCGCGCAAGCCGCCCGCTGAGACCAAGCAGGAGACTCGTGATTTTGCCAACTTCCTCGACGTGCAGCCTGTACTTTGAGGTCTCCATAGGTCGAGCCACCGCTGCCACTCGGCTAGTCACTCGCGCGCCTAAGGCTTCGTTCAATTCACCTTCTTCGCGAACAGCTTCCTGTTCTGCGCGAAGAACTACCAGTTTGCGATCAAGCCTCACCACGAGCTCTTCCTGCATTTTGTCAATAAGACAATTCATTAATATTGTGATTTAATATAAACTCTAATTACAATCATTTTAGCAAAACCGTCATTGTTATTTTGTAGTTCTACTCATAAAGGTATCTTGTTTTTCATTCATGAGTTTTGTGACAAAGCTGTAATACTTTTTACATTCAAATTGTGTGAAATATATGTTTTATGTCGTTAATTAATGCAATGAGTTAAATTATTGCTTTACTCACAGCAATAATATGTAACTGGTGCAACAATACTTCATCTGGATATTTACACTGATGGATAATTGGAGTTAACTTTCTATTGTAACACATAATTAACAATTTGATAGAATAATTTAAAAAATACGTCGATTTTCAAACTCGTATACATGAACATATGGAATACACGGATCAACTACTCTTTCCAGTTTTACGAACCAGTGTTTGTCTTCATCATAAATCTATTTTTGAGCTATAATGCATTAGGTTAATAGCAGGTATCATTATCCATATTTGATTTTTGGTATTTTTGGTGTATTTAGAAACTAAATTGTTGATTACGACATTTGAAATATCGAGTCATGTAGTCGATACTAGCAGGTAGTAATTCATATTAAAATATGTTAAACTATTATTTCGATTACTTTAAGAGAGTATCTCTTTTTATATTTATATTTCAATTTCACTTGAAATATCAAACTGACTTCATACTATTATAACTTGTAGATTTTTTAACGTCAACGAAGTGTTACATCGGAAATTTTTAACTTTTCGACATATTTGATTTTGATGTGGGTAATCCCATATGATATGCAAATTAATTATTCCATCAAGATAAGATGATTCGAATAAAATGACTTTCTATGACTCAAGTATGTTTGAGTCATAGAACTCGAATAAATATTTGTAAAAGGGGATAACTCAAACAAGAAGTTGTAAAAGGTAATGACTCAAATAAATAGTTGTAAAAGGGGGTAACTCAAAAAAATCTTGTAAAAGGGGATAACTCGAATGAATAGTTGTAAAAGGGGATAAATCGAATAAATAGTTGTAAAAGGGGATAACTCAAAAAATACTTGTAAAAGAGAATAACTCAAATAGATAGTTGTAAAAGGGGATAACCCAAAAAAATGCTTGTAAACGGGATAACTCAAAAAATACTTGTAAAAGGGGATAACTCACATATTTACTCGAGTTCAGGGATCGGATAATCTTTAATCCAGAATATTTTCAATACCACAGGATTGGAAGTATTCCCTAATCCATGTTTAGGGATTAAGCTGATGTCGAACGCGAGGAGCAAGTTCAAATCGGCAGTTTGGCGCGAAAAGTGACGTTTCATTAATTAAGAAAAAATAGTGATCAAATATTGATTTGCTGGCCAGAGCGAGATTCTGCGTAAAGTGATTTCTAGTTTTTGAGGTAACACGTAACCTCAAATGTAATCACCTGAAAACGAGAACTCACTATTCTCGAACATTTGCTGTCGAAAATAATCGACAGGTAGTTCAAAACACGCGGATTTTTACGCAGAATCTCGCTCTGGTCAGCAAATCAACAGTTGATCACTAATTTTTTTTTTTTTTTTTTGGCACATGGATTGCCGAAAAACTACTAGACCAATTTTGATGCCGCTTTGCCATTTTGTAGAGAATTTAACTGGCTATGGTTGGAACCTCGAAAATCAAAATTTGCTTCAAAATTTTGGATTTTACGAGCGTTTAAATGAAAGAAAGTCGACATTTTAAACTTTTTTTTCAAATAGCCACGATTTTGTGAAAAAATTGACGATTTCACTTTTCAGAGGTTCCAACCATAGCTACACTCATATATTTTAATAATTTTTTTGTCTCGTCTATTTCAGACCTCCCAGTTACCTGAACCAGGTGCGCCCACCTACCGGTGCACGGCGCGCATGACATTCTTCAGCGCCATTTTTTTCATTGACGGTTGAACATTTTTGGACGACAAAATTTTTTTTATATAGAGGAAAGATGGAAGAATAAAAGAGTATAAGCATTGTTTTACTTATTGTTTGATTTCACCCACCAAAAAAATGTTGAAATTGAAGTAAAAATCAGACTTCTACACCAGACAACCCCCTTAATACACCTGGTGAAATCGCTTCCAAGACCTGGCATGGCCCGCCGCCACACTCGCGTTATCCTCGCGTTAGGTTACTCGCAGGGTGGCATGTCAACCCGAGCTAGAGCTCCGAATTGCACACGATGGGCTTGTCAAACAAGTCAGTGTGCATTATTAGTTTGTGCCAATTTCAGTGTAACTTACTATAGAATTACTTGTGCTTATGCGCGCCATAACCGGATTCCAATCTAGTTATGGCGCGCAATGGACTGTTTGCAGGACTGTCCTGGAACCTGTCCTGCAAACAATCCTGCAACCTGACCTGCAAACAGTCCTACAAACAGTCCGGCGATCAGTCCTGCAAACAGTCCTGCAAACTGTCCTGCAAACAGTCCTGCAAACAGTCCTGCAAACAGTCCTGCAAACAATCCTAATCCGTTTTTTGATTCAAAACACGTGTTTTAAGATAAAACATGAAATGTGTTTTGAGTTAAACGTTTTATATTATAAAACGTTTGTTACTTTAAAGACACATTACGTGTTTTATGGTAAAACACATTTTTATAAAACATATTGGGACTAAAACACATCGTCAAACTAAAACATTAATTCGTGTTTTGTGTTTTAAATCAAAAAATGTGTAAAATACGTATAAAACGGCTAGTTTTTGCAGTGTAGTGAGCGATATTTTTCATTACGAGGGCGAGGGAAGCCCGCATTTCCACCCGTCAGGGCGGAAATGTGGGCTTTTCTTTCCCGAGTAATGAAAAATATCGTTTGCACCATAGCCGATGAACAGAAAATTCATTCCTCGTGCGAAGTTTGCAATCGATTTCCCGTTTCATTGCCCTTACAAAATATCAAGAGACACGGTAGTGTCTCTGGCCAAGTACAAAAAAAGAAAAGCCGAGGGCACTACAGTCTCTTATCCAGAGTGAACAAATGGCTGCTTTTGCACCGCTTTAGCTGCCAAAGTGTTAACAATATCGATAATTGGACTTCACCATCGTGTAGCCCGCAAAAAACGGAGTCGAATTCTCCTACTTATAGTTTTGTGAATTAAATAAATGTGATACTCTAACTTGAAAATAAATTGTGACAGCTGTACAAAGAAACGTCTACATATTCGAATTTAGCGAATATGTTTAATACGAAGATCGTATTTTTTCCGTGGACCTGCGGAAATGCGCGGGCGAGTTCCCGATTACTGGACTCCGGTCCATGATTCGGTTTTTCTCGGAGTCGTCCCGAAATTCATCGGGGAATCCCGAGGATATATATAGGGATTTCCCGACTTCCTGTGAATTCCCGATATTTTCGGGAAGTCTCGAAAATTTAAGGAATTCCCAGGGTGTCGGGAAATCCCGATATCTTCCGAAAAAAAAAAACTTCTGTCTACTGGTAAAAAAAATCTACTGATAAAAAAGATTCATGTACCTTCAATTTGACAGAACTGGAAAACCAATCCTCTCAGGAATTCCCGATTATCCGGTTCTGGTCGGGTCTACGAATTTCGTTCTGGTCGGGCCTACGAACTTCGTAGACCTGACAGAACCGGATAATCGAGAATTTCTGGGAGTATCGGTTTCTCCAGTTCTGTCAAATTGAAGGTACTTGAATCTTTTTTTCAGTAGAATTTTTTTACCGGTAGACAAAAGTTTTTTTTCCAGAACCGGAATCGCAAAGAACCGCACACCTCTAATAATATTTCATGATAATATCATTAATATAGGAATTTTAATACGAGATAAGACTGATTATTACATTAAGGTAGTTACTAATCGATAGTAATGTTCATACATTTAAAAGTCCTGATAATGATGTAGCAGGCTGACAAGTGAACGATAGCATTTGACGCTTCTCGAACATTTATAACGATCTTATAGAAAGAAAAAAAAATAATAAAAAGTTATTAGCAAAGTCAATATTTAAAACAAATAACTACAGATTAAATTGAAGGTACTGGGTTCGGTTCCCAGTGTCATTGCTCCGCGGACTTGTTTCGCATAATTTCCAGTAAAATAAAATGATAAATTATTCTAATGAATTTTCTTCATAAATTATAAAATAATAAAATTTAAGTTGGCATTCCATCTGTCCTTAGTCATTAAAATCTACCGTATAACGAAATTCGAATAGAATGAGTTCATGACGTTGCATCAAAAACATAAATAATTACCGAGTTAAAACAGTTACAAGTTTCGACGTATTTTGCAAAATTTACGACGAATTTTCCAATTCCTTTATTCATTATTCAACTGATATAATTCTTCAAAATGCATAGATGCATATTCATTGAGTAATAAATCATTATTTGAACAGAGCATACATTATAATTATCTCAGTATTGCCTTAATGATTTGTTTAAAGTTCAGTTATCCATGAATATATTTTATGTTTAATCTACAAATTATACAAATGTAAGTTAACGGCGCTAAGGCACTTCTTTGAAAAAGTCTTCGTTTAGCATACACTCAGAAAAAAGTGTGTAATAATTCAGTATATTTTACCGCAATATTACGGTAGAATTCGTAAAATCACCGCGTTTACTGTAATTTTCCAGTACTTATTGCAGTCTTTCAATACTGTGATTTTCCACTACGTACTGTAATTTCACAGTGCTAATCTGTAAGTGTCGCCAAATGTCGCCGCTCCAAGTTAATATCTCAAACATCTCGAAAAGTTCAATGCTTTACAAATTATTTGAATATTTTCTCACAAATTGTGCATAAATACATGTATTAAAGAATAACGATTAGATTACACGGAGAAAAAAGTTTGTGTTACTGCGACCAAACGATTTGGTTGAAGCAATTTAGTGATGACAACCAAATGTTTGGTAGGAGCAACCAAATGGTTTTGTTAGGTTTCGTTAGCTTGATCAGGCACGGCGGTCATCGTCAACCAAATACATTTGGTTGTCCATTTTTAGTTACTTCAGCCAAATCATTTGGTTCCTCCGACTAAAACCTGATTACCAAAATATTTGGTTGCTCTAACCAAATCATTTGGTTGGCTGAAAATTAACCAAATTATTTGGTTGTGACAACCAAAATTTGGTTGCCACAACCAAACATTTTTCTCCGTGTATTATTCTTTGCTAATTAAAATTGATACAGGTCGTAACAAATCAGATTTCTCATAGCGATTCATAAGGCCTATTTTATCTTATATATAATGCTGAGATTTATATAATATTACACAAGAGAAAAAAGCAATATACAGTAGAAAACGGTTGTTTTCTCTTGTACAATGCTATGACAGGAAATTGAGATTAAGGATTGTTTAGGATAAAAATAATTCGGCTTTAATGTTTTTAAATGATTTGATACGTCATTTGAATATTATTACTGTTAGGTACTAGTAGGAAACAAACCAAAACACTAGTGTCAAGGGGGGAGGGCGGAGGACAACAATATTCAATTTTCCCTTCCAATTTCTTACACAATATCATTTTTTTTTCGTGGTATATAATTGGGTGGGACTGTTAACACGAGTTTAAAACAAACTAACTGACAACATCGTATTAATTCGCTAACTTCGTTTAAAATTTGTAATTTAAAAACTTTGATAAGTTTTAATTTAAATTTAGACAAATAAAAATTGAACATTTATAATTGGACATTTAAATTAGTTCTTTTTGGGTACATCTCCCTTTCATTCATAAGCGTATTTTTCTGAATGCAGAAGCTTTCGTTTTGTTTATTTTAATATAACTTTATTTTGCCCGGATTTTCATTCGCTCTGGCGGCTAATTTTATTCGAATTTTTTAGTTAATCCCAAATACATAATGAAGCTGTCAGAGAAAGAAAGATCACAACGAATGGGGTGTTCTTTTGCTTGTGTATACGAAAAATTAAAACTGGTAAGTTGTACAATAATTTCCTACATTTTAAAATCCACCCTTGATTAAAATGCATTAACATTTCATAAACCTTCAGAGCTTAAAGATGGTAGAGGGACGAGAATAGGTCTCCTCAAAATAATGGGTTAACGTGAAAATTTATTTATTTTTTTTTTTTTTGAAAGCAAACGAATAGTATCTAAAAATGTTAATTTCCAACAGGTCGTGCAAAATTTCAACTCATTTTGTTACATACTTCTCGAGTTATCGTGGTCACCAATTTTTTAATCAAGAAAAGAGTTGCGGTGAGCTATATTTTGGAACACGAAATAAATTATTTTTCATTAAAAAAATCCATCTGAAACTTTATCTTATTCTCTATCGGATAAAATAACCAATTGTCAATTACTTGTTTCATATCGCGAAAAAAAATTGCTACACAGTAAAAAATTAACGGAGTTTGAGGCTACAGTGTAAGAGTAAGGGAGTGAAAATTCACACCGCGCGGAGTCAGTTTGTCTACTGCGCATGCGCATTCCAGCCAAAATGACTCCGCGCGGTGTGAATTTCACTCCGTAATTTAACTCCGAC
>JABFPB010007486.1:0-10966 GCA_022817645.1 Ceratoteleas bidentatus | reverse complement strand
GGGGCGGTTGCCTGTGTTCAGGGGCACGCCGAGCCGGCCGAGCGCATGTCTGGTTATTGCCCGTGTCCCTTCAATTGAGGAATTCATGGGACAGCTCAAACGAATAGTTATAAAAGAGGAAACTCAAATAGATAGTTGTAAAAGGGGATAACTCGAATAAATGTTTGTTAAAGGGTATAACTCGGATAGGCATGCAGGCGATCCTTGTAAAATTTTTAGCTTACTTGACATAAATTAAAATTGGAAAAACTAAATTAAATGTTACAAAAAATCATGTTCGTATTTCAGATAACAAAATGAGTATTACTAATTGGAATTACCATATGTGACAATTTAAAAAATATAATTATCTTTTTTCATACAAATATTAATGAATTTTACCATTTTTTTTTGTCGAACAAAATTTCAACGAATAATTTTTTTTCGATTGTACAGTTATAGTTTTTGATCACAAGATATCTAAAGTATCGAACTTAGAATTTATTAAAAAACAAAGAAATTAACTTAAATTTCACGTTTAAAATATATATTGAAGTTTTTTTCGAACAAAAAAGTAATTCGACTTTTATTGTTAAATCAAATTATCAATTTGAATATTAGGAATAATAATTTTCAAAGTTCGATTTTGAGGAAAATTTTTGTTCAACTTTGAGTCAGCTAAATTTATTTATACATCATTAAATGTTTACGAAAACGAAATTCGTAATTAGATTATCGAAATAAATATTACAAATCAAAGTGCCGGATTTTAGAAATATAAAATTTTAATTTTCCTTTTTCTGGTAAGGATAAGTATTATTTTCAGAGCATTTTCATCAGTTAAATTGGTTACGCATTGTTTTTTTTTTAAATGTGTTATTATAGTCATTACATACAATTGGTGTATGATATCATGATTATAATTAATTATAATTAATGAAAATTAATTTAATTAAAACTTCCCATGAAAACTCAATTTCTTGTTCACGGTAAAAAGTTACCCTGAAGTTTGTACTAAATATTGTTTCCAATTTCCAAACTTGTGTAATCAGTGTTTGTGTAAGGATATTTTGCAAATCAATCAGTATCGTTTTTTATGATAATTTAGAAGAACTTAGCGGATTCTTATATAACAAAATTAATGATTTCCAAAGTCAAATTAACGAAAAAGTAATTAACTGACAATAATTAATTGTTTTTCATTAACAACATTGTATTATCTATTTTAAACATAGCTGAGCCCAAATAACGAATTTCAAATTAATTTTTCCAATCTTAACCGTTTTATGGTTAACGAAATTTATTTTAGCAAAATTATGATTTTCCCGAAAAATTCTTTTTTTTTAATTCAAATTCTTCGATTCGAATTCGGAATAGGATACATGAAGATTTTGCGTAATTAACAAAAAATCTCGATGAAGTATCATTTTTCAAAATGATTTTCATTATTCAAATGAAAGGAGGGACATAAAAAGCTAACAAACTTTTTTGATAATTATGGAATTCTCGCAGAAATTGTTCCGCAGGAATTGTCACGAAATGTCTCATACGTCGATGCGTCGCGGCGTCGCGCGCGTTTCGGCTATCGTGCTCAATGTTTTGCCGCGTGCGTTGCGTAAATTAAGTATAGATAATGGGTTATAAAAATAAGTTTTACAATGAAACAATTTCAATAAAATTGATTCTTATTGCGCGAATTATGTTATTTCAGTAAAATTTAAACAAAGTTATAGAAAACTGCAAATTTTTTAATAAAATGAAATGAAACTTTTTATTAAAAAACACGTTTCTATAAATTTAATTTCTTATCACGTTCAGAGCACAAAAACATTTTTTTCTATATGAAATCGAAGTTAATTAATGGTTACAATTTACATAAACAAGATATTAAAATACAATTAACCGGCGACATATTGTTTCCATCAATTTATTCGTTGCATAAAGGATAAATAAATTTGTAAAATAATAACACTATGTACAATTTTTTCAGAACAAGTATTCATTAAGAGCTCTTCTCGTGTCCTGTCAGTATGATAAGAAGGTCTTAATATCCAAGTGTTTTGAAAAATAATGTAACTACCCATGCAAGTCGTGAAACTTACCTTATTCGTCTTTATCAGCAATTAAAAACGAGTATTAAATTTTACTAAAAAACAGTTTGAGGCGGAATTGAGAAAACATATTGTAACGGATACATTGTAAATTGTAATATTGTCAACTCATATTATAACAACTATAGTGCTCTTATAGCAGTTACAATACACTTTCTTAAATGCAGATAGTCTGTAGAGTCTGTTTCGAGAAATTTATTTTGTTTCTAGACACTTTTGCCATTGATTTCATTGACATGTCTTAGAATAATGTAAAGGAATGCAATCATTTTGGGAACATAACATTATACAAAGGGTGACATGAAGATTCACAGTAACAAGACAAACAATTCATCGTAAGAAGAAAAGAAAGACGTTTTCTTAAATGAGCAAGCTTCGTGTGGTAAACAATTCATCTGAACAAATCGAGACATTTGGTGAAATTCTGGTGGCAGAAATCGCAGGTTCCATTTTGAGGAGTACAACGTGAGCAGTAGAGCAGATGTCCGCACGGTAAGGGAACTCTAGACAGTTCCGGCCTCGAACAAAGCCGACAAGATGTAATTCCATTAAGTAAGTCTAAAATTGGAAAAATAGAAAAACAATTGTTAGTAAAATATCCCAAATAATTCCACATATATGTGAACATAAAATTAACAACCATAAAATAGTACATTACTTTACTAGTGGGAAGAGTAAAATTCCTCCGTCGCGAGTGGCCAATCAGACACGGGAGACAGGAGCATTTTACTTCTCCTACGAGTGAAGTACAGTATTTTTCCTCACTTGTGAGGAAAATGAATTTAAATCAATAATGAACATTGTATAATAATAAAATTGTGAATATTCATACTGATTTTAAAACAGAGGTCGTATTTCTGTCTACACAATGGGCAAGTTTTACTTCTCAGGTGCCGAGGGCAATTCTGGCAAACTATGAAGTGCCCACACTTGTCAAATGCGTGTGTGATTTCGCCAGTTAAACACACAGCACACATGTCTAGAAATAGTAAAAAATGGTATTGGTAAAAATGGTATTATTACTAAAACGCAACATTATTACAAAGCAAATAACCCCGACAAAAATATTCCCAAAAAATTTCTTAAGAATTTTTAATAAAACCCTTGGGCATTATTGAGAAATTTCCTCAAGGTATTCCCTTAAGCAATTTCTTAAGAATTTTCTTCAAGTGTTTTCCTTAAGTAATAGAACCATACAAGTGAAAAAAAAACTCTTGCCATCTATTTTCGAATGAATTCATTTTTTTCTACATATATAGTTCAATTTTTCATCAAGAAATTCTTCAAGACATTTCTCAAAGAATTTCTGACGGAAATCCTCAAAGAATATAATAAATTATACATAACAAATTACGTAATTATATAACTGCAGATTTAATAAAGTGCTGATTTTGGATTGGCTATAAATAAATATAATTTTTTTGCTAGAAAAAAAACGTGTGTTCTATCAAAAAGTATCGTGAAGTAGTTGAGAATTTACAAGTCTTAATACTTTTCTGTACGGTGGGCAACAGTTTTCTTTAGTTTACGTTTTAGAAACAATACATGCCATAGTTTGCATTGCCGTCTTCTTCATTTCTTTCTTGTTCATCCCTTTCTGGTTCATCCCTTTCTGGTTCATTCCTTTCTGGTTCATCCCTTTCTGGTTCATCCCTTTCTGGTTCATCCTCTTCATTTAAAAGATTGGGCTCATTGGCGTTTTCTTGCTCGTTTGCAGCCTGATAATTTTCTTGAGCATTGTTAGGATGTCCTTGTTCATCCTCAACATTTCGTTGCTGTGGCTGGTAAGGAGTAGGACGTCGATTGCGACGACGACGAGTACGATGTCGCAGAAGTGTAACGCCACCCGGTTGATTTCCAGCTGGTTCATTCTGATCCAAATCTTTGAAGAATCCGAAAATATGACAAATGTTTCAAGAACGTTCAAATGATACATTCTAATTGTTACATGAATGTGAAAAAAATGTTCACCTTCGACTACGGGCATGTCCAGCAGATTGGGGTCAACATCTACGTTATTTTGAATTCGATCTATTAAAAAAAATGTATTAAGTAGACATATATAATATTATGAATACGTGATGTAATAGTACATTTCATAACAAGGGCGCTTGCACCCGTGTTGTAAACGAATTTTGTGGAACGAGTGACCGTTACGATATGAAGCTATATCGTCACTAGTGATGATATGGAATGTGCGCGCGCACCTTCATATCGTTACGATTGGCGATATAGCTTCATATCGTACGGCCACGAGTTGCACAAAGACATTATATTCACCTTCATTCTTTATTAACTGGACCGAAAAAATTGTCATATCATCGTTGAAGCTTTGCACAAATTGATCAACAGTTATTCTAAAAAGATATTTATAATTAGATCTAGATGATATGTAAAATATTACATTGTAATCAGATACGCTTAGATACACATTAACCCTCTTGAATACATATAGCTTCTTTGAATTCACAATATCATTCACTCTGTAACACTTGAACATATTTCCGTGACCACTCTTACATACTCTTGAATATTGTCATACACGATTTCAAGCTTTCTTAGACTCTTTTTTACACTCTCAGATATTCTCAGACCGCTTAATAATAACAAAAACATCATTCTAATGTTTAAAACTTTAGCACTGCAATGTTCTCGAAAGCAAAGTGCTATTAATAAATTGTGGTGCTAACTTTTTATACCTCGAATCACCTCGTTTATAATGTGCTAATATTAATCATATAAATTTTAGATTAAATATATTACTCGTTGACTCGCAGCATTTTCTGCTTGTTCTTAACCTCCAAGTTCAAGCGCTTGATCATCTTTACCCCATTGTTGACAACTTTTACACTTCCTAACAATTTGATGGCTCGTTCATTATTCACCTTTATAATCTTTAGAATCTTATCTGTAAGATAAATAATGAAACACCATCTACATTAGAACAATAATTTTAATAAAATCGCATTTAATTGCAATATAATACAAACTGATACAACAGACTAACTACAATACAAAATACAACCAAATTTTAAAGTTTCCATAATTTAAAGTCCCCACATAGTATAATTTTCCAGTTAATAGACTCCCCAATTTTTTAATTTAAATGATTAAAAATTATAATATATTGTATGAATTAAACAGAAAAAAACATTTACCGAAATATTGCCATTGATCTTTGATGTTTTCCAAAAACGTCTTCAAAGTTATCGCGTGTAATCGTAGAACTTGATACGGAATTTGACATTGATTCTCAGTCAAAACCTTTTCAATGTTGGGGATCCAGTATCTGCGCGCAAATGAAATCAGTTGCAAAACATTAGCATTCCGAATGCTTATTTCATCCCCCACATTTTGAATCTTCTGGAATCCTTCGGCTACCTTCTCCTTTGGAAATAATGGCAAAATCAGTAGCAACATCATGATATCCTGTTCATCAAGAATGTTGAGCTGTTTCGCCTTCGCCATTATAGTCTACATGTAAAGTTAAAATACATCTCAGATTTACAAATACATCTCGTATAATCACATCTCATAAAATCTTACAGATACTTTTGAATATGACACGCCCACAATAAATGTTAAAAATAATCCACTTTTTACTTTAATAAAGCCTTAATTTTGCTTCAACAAATTACAATTATTGTATACAATATGATCTTTTATTGTTGTATGGAATTAATTTATCTCGCATTAAATACCTCTTTATAGTTCATCCACGTAGAACCTAATTTAGCTCGGGGAAAGGCTGATTTCAAAGTCTTGATCAAGGTAGATTCAACGCTTGTTATGATGGATGTGATATTCTCAAAAGTAGGCACCATCAGTTTGAATTCCCGCCAAAAAGCTTCGTACAAATCTTCGGAAGATTTTTCGAGAAAAACAACCGCAACAACAATACCCTATAAATCACATATCATTCTTGCTTATATTATTAAATATATATATATCTATTAAGAGCGAACACGAAAATTTTTATTAATTCACATTAATACTCGGAGTATTATAAGTCATAAAAAATATTCGTCAAGAAAACGTAGGATAGAAAGGTATATAGAAATTTCTTATTTCTCGACGAGTGCATTTGCAGAACTAGGGGAAGCCATGTTCTGCAAAAAAAGAGTGAGAAATTGAAATTTCCCACTTGGTATATGTACAATATTTTTAATGACGTGGTCGTGGGAAGCCTAGTTTCTCACTTGTGAGGGTGGGAAATAGGTATTTCCCACACTAGAAGAACAAGTCTTTTACACACCTCTTAAAATAAGACGTTAAGAGGTTTAATCTATCTTTTTGATTATTTTGTATCTTAAAATAAAATACATTTACTCTCTTTTTGGACTAAACCTCTTAGAATAAAAGGTTTGTTTTGCCAGTGCACCTCGAGTGTTGAGAACGATAATGAAGGAATAAAGTAATGAACGCCGATAAAGAATTGCTATATTTTGTTATCTTTTATGAAATTTTTATATGTATGATTGAAGACATACGACTTGCTCTTTCACAACGTGCACTGTGAGAATAAGGTCGATTTTCAGAGCAGTTGGATGAGTCTGTAACGATATAAACGTTAAATATTTCGACCAGTAGTAGTATTTGTAATTAAAATAGTTGGAAAATACATCATAATTGACAGAAACTATCATTTCAGTAGCGCTGTACAATAAACGTTTCGAATTGTCTGTCGTCAAAATCAATCCGCAGTTATTTCCAACATGAAAAGATTTCTTTTCAATGGAGGAAAATTTCCCGTATATTGAGAGGTCATCAGCCACACTGCCTAGATGATAGGCGGTTTTAGGTACATTTTCTTTTCAAATATATGTCAAAATTTGGTAGATGTTTTCTGGCTTAACTTGACGTGCAACTTGATCATTCCTATAAATAAAAAGTCAGAGCCTAATATTGCAATCCAGAGTGTTTGAAATAGTATTTTATAGTGCTTCGCAAAACTACTTTGAAAAAAATCTAAAAAATAGCAAGTTATAAGCATGAGATAAGTAACTTTGAGCCAAATAAATTTTCAATACATCATGGATGTTGAGGACTTGGAAAAAATTAAATTTAAAGACCATGTTTTTCACGTTTTATTAAATTTGTTCTTTATTCTCAAATGACGTAAAATGATTTCAAAGAAACGAAAAAAGAGACAAATATGTTAAGTACCGTGGTATTTAAGCAAATTCAATTTAAAAGCAAATTTTTTGAGTAGAAAAAATTGTTTAGTTTAACAAAATTTCTCTTACACCACGTGCACGGAAAGTACTGCTTTTCGTACCTTTCCCATTCGCTAAAAATCTACGAAAATCAGTACTTTCCTTGCACTCGGTGCAAAAAGTATAGTGTGACACATGGACAGAATTGACTATTTCACCTCGGGTGCCGTTTTTAACCTAGGCTTCGCCTCGGATAAAAACCCCACCCTCGTCTGAAATTGTCAATGTTCCGTCCTTCTACCACAATGTATTTTTTAATCTCTCACCACCTTTTTATTGATATTGATTTACACAGTACATAACATGTATTCATTTTGGAGAAATTGTTTTAAATTATACATGTTGATGGAGACTGATTGAAATAGTAGATTACTTTCCCACGTGTGAAGTACGATGTTTTTCCTCACTCAGTGAGGAAAATACTATAATTGAATAGGATCATTTTGTTGGTGCTAGATTTGAATTTTTTTAGTGAAAAAAGAGGTTTACAATTTCGTGGATATCCACTATCGGAAAAATTTGAAAAAATTGTTACCTTTAAAGTAGGTGGTGGGGGATTTATAAAAAAAGTAATTTGAAATGAAGAATCGATTCGTGTGGAAAAAATTTAATTTTTATAATGAAGACAATTTTTTTCTATTCGAAGTTGCCTTCGAATTAAATAAAAAAAAAAATAATTGTGGGCGATCTCTCGCTCACAAATCGAATCCGCGAAAACGCGGATTCGCAATGTAAATTTTCACGTCAGCGTAGCGGCCAAAAGTGGAACTAATTAGGCTCTCGTGCCGAAAGCTTAGGTTAGAGTGCCGAAAGCGACAGCTTTCGGCTGTCGCTAACCTAATTCGATCCACTTTCGGCACGCTACATTGACGTGAAAAACCTTGTATCGGCCTCGGGCGCCGGTGGCGCCCTCGGACGTAATATACTATTTGTCAAGAGTACGGGCGTTTGTCAAGTTGAACGAATTTAATTCCTAAAGGCCTAATATAAGAAATGCATGCACTTCAGTATTTACCTCAAAAGTAAACACGGTCCGCGACCCCCCGCGCTCCGTCGGCCCGGGTTTCGTTATCGCGCTCGAGCGCGATGTAACGAGCCGTCTCCCCGCTCGCCGCGGCAAGACGCAAGCCGAACGCCAAACGACGTCTCGGGCAACCGAAACGTTCGATAACACTCGGCTCGCTTCGGAGCGGTTCGGCGCCGCTCAAATCGAACGTTAATGTTTGAATCACGCGGACTTTTTCGAATGTCAAATTGACATTGGGCCTGATGACTCGCAATAATCAAGGCCCCGAATCAAACCCAATTCACAAACAATAATTACTGGGAATAGAACATACAATTCAATAATTAAGCAAATCGCCGGACGGCGATGCCGTGGACGCCACGGACTTTTCACACGCACGAATCCGCGATCTCCCAGATGGAGACGCCGTGAACGCCACGGACTTTCTCGCGCGTTACCGTTTGTCAAACAAAAAGCTTTCAGTCACTCTAAATTATTCCCCCCAAATCGATGTCCTCATTCCCGGTGGACCAAAAGTCACCGGGAATGAGGAATATATATTAACTCGAATCGTTATTATATAATAAAGAATATTGGTTGTTATTATACACATTTTTGTAAAATTATTATTTTTCGGACTATAGGACATTTTTCCCGATATGCGATAGTCGGCATCAGACTATCGGACATATTTCCCGATATCCAATAGTTGGCATCAGACTATCGGACATATTTCCCGATATCCAATAGTTGGCATCGGACATTTTTCCCGATATGCGATAATCACCCGATAACAGTTAAGTTTTGCCCATTCCTGGTTCAGACTGATCGATTCATGTTTGTTGACGTCATAATTCTCAGAAAATTTAGAGAAAATTTCCAAGAAAACTAGCATTGCGTGGCGTCTAAGGTTTTTCTAGTCTATGAAAAGAATCCTCAAATTCCGGAAAAAGTCAAAGGTCGAGATATATGTTTACATTACACCTAAACATATACATTGACCTTTGACTTTTTCCGGGTTTTGAGGATACTTTCATAGCCTATTCATTTAACTTGTTCATTTGTCATTTCAGTGTTTATTAAGATGAAAACAATGCAATGTTAATTGATCATAATAATTGATAAAACACGATAAGCCCGCAATAAAACAATCATCGGAACTTAAAAACTTGATCGGAATCTGTTACTTTTCGAATCTAAACTTGTAGAAACGTGACATCTTTCTCAGGCGCCAGCGCTGCCAGCGCTGGTCTCGAATGCACCTATACGCTTGTTTTACCAGCCAAGCTTGGCCCATAATCAATCCGAGTTTCATACCAACCTTGGGCCGAAAATCGACAAATCTGTGCCAGCGTTGGGCCGTTTATTTTTTTCTGCACGGGTACCTAGGGCGACGAAATAGTGTTCGTGAATAAATGTGTTGAGCAATATTTCATTGGAGTTCCGTCTCGCGAACCCCCTCCCCCCCGTTCCGGTCAACAAGGATAATTCCGCAACCGCAAGCGGGCCGAGGGCACCCTTTAGAACGTCACCCGAAAGGGCCCTTCATCGCGAAACACCATTTTCTAATATTTCGCTATTAAATATCTCGGATTTCAAGAAGTGAATACTGATGACATTTTGACCAGTTGAAGGGTACAACAAGAACAATCTGCAGCCAAAATTTAATCAAATTCTCAGTATTTCGAGTTAATGCAGTTATACCATAAAGTTAACTTTTTTTCAGAAAAACTAATGACCTCAATAACGCATTTTTGATACATACTAGACGGTCCGCGCGTTTTACTGCGTGATGTATATTTGTAAACGGAACACAACGGAGAGATTTATAAAATACTTTCGATTTTGTATTCGGTTGTTTGTGCCTATTATAGCTTTTTCGTCAAAGAAACTTCTTGTGTGCACATTTTCCGATGAATTAAAAAACGGAGGCACATTCGGATCAGTTGTAAACTAATTTGAACGATAAAAAGCGGAATGCGTAATCAAAACTTTCTCAGTTACGAAATGAGGGGACTCGTATTTCATATACGAATCTACTACAGTATTGCACGACATTGCTGACTAAATTCGTAATATAGTACGAAATATATCACAAATTAATGATACGCGCTGCTGAAATACGCTTGGCCGAAATGACAAAAATTACCCCGGCCCGTGTTTCGAATAACATCGTGTGTTTGTCATTAAGGTAGTAGTAACGCGGTTAGAATTAAATGTTTTCAAAAGCTGAAATTTATCTTAATAGGAAGACAAACTCAATTTATTTATTTTTATTTATTTTAACAAGTGACGCCTCGGGAAAAACCCGTTTGGCTGATAGCCATACAAATATAGATTTTACATACAAAACAAAGAATAAAAATATATAGACACATAATAAGTTATAATAATGAACACGATAATATAAAAGACTTGACATAATTTAAGATACTAAATAAATAACTAAGACTAACTGAAATAACGAAGACCGACTAGACAGGAGGATTTGTTTGGAGTTCAAATAGATGCCTCCATAACCTGGTTTTAAAAATCATGAGGGATGTTGACATTTAATCTCATTTGGCAGACCATTCCAAAAACTGGTGGCACAAACAACAAAAGATTTCTTCAAAGCATTGGAGTGACTAAAGGGTACCACCAGTTCATCGAAT
>JABFPB010007485.1:0-10970 GCA_022817645.1 Ceratoteleas bidentatus | reverse complement strand
GTTTTCCGAATGTTCTCCGAATGTTTTCCGATTGATATCTATGCTCCGAGTAACAAAATACGAAACTTCGCATATTGCAATGCATTTCTGTAAGTCATAGTTCCTTATTTACATATCAGCTAGACATTCACTGTGATACTTCGTTTACTTAATCTATTTTATTTCACCGACTACACGTTTGTGTACAACCTCCTTACAATTACAGTCTTCATACAAACAAACTAACAGACGACATATTTTGCCCCATAAATATATTCCAGAAATAGTTTTCCGTGCGGAGCACGGGTATTTAGTTATCAATGAATTTACAATAATATGAAGCGCCTGTCCGCCTGTCCGCCTGTCCGCCTGTCCGTCTGTCGGAGAAATCGTCGGAAAATCGTCGGAAAATCTTCGGGAAATCGACGGGTATTCGTCGTGAAATCGTCGGGAATTCGTCGTGAAATCGTCGGGAAAGCATCGGAAAATCGTCGGAAAACCATCGGAAAATCGTCGGAAAAAAGTCGGAAAACCATCGAAAAACCGTCGGAAAACCGTCGGAAAACCGCCGGGATATCGTCGGGATATCGTCGGACAATCGCCGGGAAGTCGTCGGAAAATCATCGGAAAATCGGCGAAAAACCGTCTGAAAAGATTCAAACAACCTTCAGTAGTCCTGCAGATAACCGTGAGGTAACCATCAGATAATCGTCAGAAATGGGCCAGAAGCGGGTCGGAAATGGATCAGAAATGGATCAGAAATTGTACAGAAACGGATCAGAAAACAGAAAGAAAAATAAGACAAAGGATTACGAAATTATGTTGTGTCCGAATGTTTTACAATTAAAGTTGTGCTTCGAAGATGAGTACTGAATGCGCTATTTGATGTGATAATCAGTTAAACGGTAGCTATCGTAGAAATTTTGCTATGGTCGATAGAAGTCGGAAAGCAGGAAAATATTTATCGTAAAATACATGTATGATGTTTCTTATTTTGCAAATTTCTCCTCGAAATTTCTATATTCAAAACAATCTATATACCATACGTCACTTTCGAAAAGCCATAGAATCATATATGTTAAATGGATTTTGATTCAACCGCACAGTTTTTGCGTGATGCTCGGACAAACAAACAAACAAACAAACAAACAAACAAACATATTTTTAATTTTATATATTAGTAAGGATAAGGATTAATCTGGGACAGATTTTGAGTGGGGGAAATCCAAACATTCACCTTTGAAGGACGTCCCTTTTCGTTCTAGAGAGTCAACACTTTACGAGCTAGCATTATTTATAACAAAATACCTCTCCGCAATTCTGATGGTTTGAAACTTTAACCGGACAGCATTTTTGTTATAAACAACAAATCTGGGGCAGATTTTGGTTGGGGGAAATCCAATCATGGATATCTAAAGGACTTCACTTTTCTTTCCACAGAGTCAAGACTCTAGAAGCAAGCATTATTGATCAAAAAAGCGTCTCCGCATTCCCTAGCTTGAAACATCTACATAATAATCTTTTTGTTATAAACAATTAATCTGGGACTGATTTTCATTCGGGGAAATCCAAACATGGATCTTTAAAGCGCTTCTGTTTTCGTTCTAGAGAATCAAGACTTTACTAGTTAGCATTATTGATAACAAAATATCTCTCCGCAATACTGGTGGTTTGAAACTTTAACCGGACAGCTTTTTTTGTTTTAAACAACATATCTGGGACTGATTTTAGTTGAGAGAAATCCAAACATGGATCTCAAAATGACTTCATTTTGCATTCTACAAAGTCAAGACCCTGGGAGCTAGCATTATTTATTAAAAAAAGCCTCACCGCAATCCATGTGGCTTGAAATATCAACAGAAAGTTCCCTTTGTACAAAACAATACATACGGAACTGAATTTCATTGGGGGAAATCCAATCATGGATCTCTAAAGGACTTCACTTTTCATTCCACAGAGACAAGACTCTAAAAGCAAGCATTATTGATCACAAAAGCGCCCAGGTAGAAATTTCCGACGTTTAACCGACTATACCATCGGAACGACGTCAGAACGACTTTGAGAATCGACGTCTTTCAAACAACAACGGATCGATGTCGTTCCGTAGACGATACCGACGTTAAATCGACGTCAGAAACCGACGTCGGTTACCGACGCTGATCCGACGTTGGAAAACGACGTTCATACGACTGTATGTATCATAAAGTTGTATGAACGTTTTGAACGACGCTTAAACGACATCGGAAAACGATGTTTCAGCGGTTTTCAGACGTCATAATGACGTTCGTCACTGACGTAGAAACGGTGTTTCAAATCGACGTCCATACGATGTTGTTCCGACGTCTTTACCAACGTCGGGCGTTCGTATCCGACGTCGTTCCGACGTCGTTTCCTGGTTTCAATTTCTGCCTGGGTCAGAATATAAATTGTCTTGGAAATGGTCGAAATATTGTAGAATCAAAACACAAGCAATCGTAGAAATACTAATGTATACTGCGAATGTGCACATTTGCATTGAATATGCGAATATTTTAAATATATGCAAAAAACAAATTCAGATGAAACATGTTTCCTTAAAACTTGAATACAAATATATTAGAAAAAAGTATATTTGCATTCAATCCGGACTAATAATCAGTATACAGATTTTACCCTATATAACGTTGGTGAATCTGTTCACAATGAATTCTGTTCGCAATGAATTTGTTCACTGCGATTTTGCGTTACTTCATGTTAGCGTATCAATCACTTTCATTTATCTACGATAAACTGCTTTAGCCAGTTGTCAAAACGCGTTATATGTTCGGATGAACATTGTTACGAAATCTTGCTAAATGCAATTATCAATCATTTGTAGTTAGTTGCTTGTCGATGTTAACATGAAATATTAATTACATTTTGAAACTGATCCAACGAATTTGTAGTTAATTATAAAGTTTATTGTCTATAATTGTTTTGTCTTAAAAAATAAAAAAAAAAAATAAAACAAACAAGTTAATAATTGCGTATATTGAATTTTAAGATGCCCGATTACATTTTTTAAATATTCGAACTTTTGTCTTGCTATTGCGCAATGAAAGCAACCAGCCATCATTAAGAATGCAAGTCTGTTAACTGTTACTGGCGAAGAATACAGCGTACATTCGACTAACAACCTCGAAGTTTAGAGTATGTTTAGTTAATCAGCAATATTTTCTTTCAAACAAATTTCTGACTTCAGCAAGTTAAAAGTTACTTAAATTGTCGATACCGTTTCAAAGTTGCACTGTTTTTACACGAAATATCAGCTTTAATTGAATTGTGAAATTTAGTTCTGACAAATCGTACGAACTGTCAAGCGACGTACATCACGGGACGTTAGTAAATGAATTTTATTTTCCATTTCTGTATAATAATTATTTTTAGAAGATATGGGTTTTGATTGGGAGAAATTTAATAGAATTATTAAACTTTGCCTCTAGTTGCATTGTACCTTACTGTTGTTCAGACTCGTTTACAATTTAATTAAAAACTGAACCAATTTAAGAAAATGCTATGATGAAATCTAATTGTTACAATATGTTTGAAAATGTGCATCTTATACGAAGTTATAACACTTTTACTAGCTTTGAACGATTAATATATAAAATTGTAATAAAATAAACATATAAAATCTTTCCGAAATAAATGAAAAATCATTACCAGTTCTAATTTAACGGTTTTGAAATTACAAAATTGTTAATTTCCGTAATTTGCTAAGATATGTTTAGAGGAACAAAATTTAATAATTAGCTGTTTTATCCTAGAGTAATTTTTGGTTGAATAAAATGAAGTAACTTTTAAATCGATAGTTAAAAGTTTCAAGGACTTTTTCTCGAAATATATTGACCCTGACAGAACTTTAACGTGGGTGGATATTCTTGCGCACCATAGATATAAATTATAATGAAATGAACATAATTTCTATCTTCCAGAAACAAATTCTACCTACGTGCAAAATACGCACAATTAAAGAGATTCTGTATTTGGTGCATAGTATTATCTGTTTTTCATTTTTACGTTTACTGTTTGGAACACAAAAGGAATTCGGTCGTACCTTTGAGTATAGGAATGAAATTCCTTTGTAAGTCCAAAGAATTTATTTGTTAGAGTGTACATACTGAGCATCGCTCGTAGCGCCCGAAAAGTGCCCTAAGTCGCAAAATTGAGGAACACACAACCGCAATAAATAATGATATGAGCATTTTCAATTAAAAATTCAATTATTAACATTTACAAACAATTAAGACCGAATGTTTGTTTCGTTATTCTAACCTTAATTGACTTTATTTAACACTAATAATTGAAGAAAATATCAGTATTTTGTCATCAATAGATGGCAGCAGTGCCATCTGATAATATTATTGGAACACACAAATATTCCAGGAATATTATTGGAATATTAATTAATGGGATTTAAACATGGAGAAAATTGTCTGGTTGTGACAACCAAATTGTGCTTGTCATAACCAAATAATTTGGTGCTTTTTTAGGTAACCAAATGTTTGGGTTACCTAAATGTTGTCACAAGAAGGAAAAATCGTACTTCGTGTGCGAGAAAATCCTTTCCCTTACTCGGGGTGGGAATACCCACACTCCCGCCCTGACATACACGACACGGGGCGAATTTGGATTTCTCACTCGTTTCTGGCAGAACTCAGCTTCGCCTCGTTCCGCAAATGCACTGTAAAGAAATCCGAAATTCCCTCCCTAGTACAATATACTATGGTTACAATATACCATGATAGAAAAGCGAGCACGTCAATAGCGAAAACATCACATTTTGACAAATGGAATGCCATAAGTTTGTGCAATTTTTAATGAACAATATAGTCAACATCAAACACCCAGTACGATTGAACAATGTTTGAGATATGTTTGTAGAAATAATTGGTACATCACTTGCTGGCAAATTCATAGACAAATGAGGACGGGCCTCGAGGCTATGTTTACGTAAAATGTTTACACAAACAGTTTCTGCCAAGTTTGACTTAATATTGAGGAAATTGCTATTTTCATTTTATTTGCGATAAATTGAACTCTGAAAATACAAGTTGAATATATATGATTAGTGATAGCGCAGTGGATAAGGTGTTAAGATTAGGATACGTACGATCCTAAATGGGATCCTTCGTGGGATCCTTCGTAGGATCCTACGTCGGTTCCCGCGAAGGATTCCTCGTAGTATCACTGTAAAAACCGCTGTTTAACTGACGTTCTAAAAATCGAAACGTGTAAAATATAAACGTTTAATTTGTTTAAAACATATGTAGGTTAATAATAGAAATGTTTGCCATTTAATGGTTTGCAAGTTGTATTCGAGGTATCTTTCATCATTTTATCGCTGTTAATATATATTGAGACTTGTTTGTCTTTAAAAAATGACTACATTAAACACGTCTAATCGTTTGAAAAATGACTCCCAAGTGTTTGAAATTACAACATTTGTTTTTACGCTTATCCTACGACGGATCCAACGAGGAATGTATTGCCATAACTGGGATTCGAACCCCTATTCTTTCACGCAGAAGTCTGAAAGTATAACCACTCAACCATAGTCATTATGTATTCAAGACTCGTTTAAGGTTGTTCGTTATTACGTGACAAAATGTCTGACAGATAATTTAATTTTCTACAGTAAATTATAAATTAAATAATATTGAAAATATTTTAGAAAATCGGGCTTTGTACCGTGGTGCAGAATACAATTTTGCATCAACCAAAACGTACTAGGTCCAATTGTGTGTTTGAATCCCAGTTACGATAACGAAGCTTTTTTTATTACCATAAATATTTACCCTAAATGGAATATTGTCATAACTGGAAGTGTAACCGTCCTATTGGACCGTACGTAGGATTCCACGTTGGACCCTACGTAGGATACCATAGTGGATCCTACTTAGGATACCACGTTGGACCCTACATAGGATCCCACGTTGGATCCTGCATACACTGTTAAAAATCTCAGGAGTGAAGCTTTTAGGAGTGAAGTGTGAAATATTTTGATGTCAATCTTGAAAAATCAAGTCGTTTTGGAGTGAGCATTGAGAGGTTAAAATTCTTTTTTCCAAAAAAATATAATTTGTTTTATCTTTACGTATTTTAAGAATGGATATGAATAGAAAAATCGTCGTACGTTTTTTTCTCGTCAAGTGTCATGGTTTATGGCAAATGAATTAAGAACCACGATATTTCAGTTATTAGAAAAATCGAGGGATTTCACACATCAGAGGGTATCTCTTCGGTGTGGATTTTTCTGGACACCAATTTGGAGTGAATTTTTCACACTTCAATACATGTTTATCACCTAATTGTTATGCAATGATTGATATTAACAATGAAAATTAACTTAATAATTGAGAATAAAACTTTTTTGTTTAGTTTTTATAATTGTTGGTAAACGTTTGATTCACTGAATTCTAACATTTTCCGTAAAAATTGTGTATGTACATGATTCATTTGATTTGACATAAAAATACGGCAAAATGAAGTGCTTATGCGTATGTCAAAATTTTAATTGTGTTGTTTTTATTGTGTCCATCATGATTCTAATTCAAATAGGAAATCAGTTTACTTTGATACATTTAGTTAGAAAAAAGAAATATTCAACTAAACTAAGAAATATATATCGCAAACTATTGCGAAATTTTTTCAGATATTTTAAACCATAATCCGAGATAATATAATCAATTTCAGATCAAAATTCAGATCATATTGCGAAATAATTTTCAGGCGATTTTCTGTGAATAACCACAATTAATATTTCTCATAATATTTCGAACAATGTTCGAAATATCTATTTTACCTTAAAATACGCTATTTAAGATAAATTTTCCATAACAATCCAAACGATACTTCAAGATAAATCAAATTCAGGGATAATTTCCAGTTTCAAGAAACCAATCAAGGAAATGGCACTCTGGAAACAAAAGCCAGAAAAGTCCCTCTTCACAACTCACGCCTGTTTTCCAAATCAATTGTAACCCTCTTCCCCATTCCCAAACCACGTGCTTCCGCCTCGAGTCGACGAAAAACGCTCCCAGCCGAAAAACGCGGAAATCAGCGTAGCCGCGGCGGCGTCGAAATTTGTGATGCTAAAGCGCGGGATTTGATCTAATGCCATTATGTAAAGCGGCGTCGAAGTGGCGGATTCGAGTGATTCTTATGGCGGAGTGCAATAAGAGCACTTTGAAAACTTTACAAGACTGAATATTTGATGCGCCCATAGAAGTGCTGAAACCTGTCTGGCAATTACTCCGGATTACGCTCGTATCGAAAAATTCGCGACGCCAGACACGAGTCACACGAGTCGGCGGGTTTTGCATTTCAAAATCACGGGTTTCCGTGTTGTTTTCGGGTCGCCCGAGCGAACCGTTCGATTGAAGTAATATTGTCGGATCGTAAGCGGCTAAAGAAACTCGAGTCACTCGAGCTTTAATTGATCGCTCAAATAAACCGAGGCAACTTTGGACTTTCGGCATCGACGGTATCGTTTTATCAACTTATCGCTCGAACCTTTCACGGTAGATTGGTAACCGCCGGTCGATCTTGGTTAACATTAAAACGACGGCGGATTATTGTGTCTTCCCTTGTGGAAGACGTCTTTGTTGAAGTTGCAGATGAATATTGTATAATTTCAGAGTATGTTTGGGGAGTCTTCTCGATTATTTTAGGAGAAACTAAAACTCGAGGAGGAGATGAAAAACAAAAATCATCAATGAATAAGTGATTTGACAAGTTCGGTTGCATTTGTAATGATCTAAAATTGGTCCGTTTTCTTAAACAGGGTTTTCTATTCCTGACAAATTTTTGGTGAAAAACGATAGAATTTCATTCGTCTAAGAATTAAATTCTATCGTTTTAATAAGAAATTAATTCTAAAGTTTTAATAAGAAATTAACTTCTTATTAAAGTTTAAATTTAATTTCTTATTACTTTTTTCATCGGCGATCATTTTTATCATCAATTTTTAGTGAAAAATCTATATTGAAAATATTAGTAAAAAATGCAAAAACTGCTCAACGACTTCGTCTGTGTAATATTTCAAAAATAAAACAGAAGAAATAAAATGAAATATTGAAATACTGGTGAACAGACCTTTTGGTTTTTTACACGATATTTATGTTATTCAATCATAAATAGTTATGCAGATAATAAAGACTTGTTTCTTAAAAAAAAAAAAAATCCGAGAGTACACAAAAATACGAAAAATAATAATTTTCCACCAATGACAGTCAATGACAATTGATTTCTTAGAAGTGACTGTTCGCCGTTATTGCAGAAATAGACCGCTCAGTCTCTCGTCGAGCTCATCAATGTCGTCAGTTCTCAAACCCGTATCTCTTTATAAATCGTCAACCCCTTCATACTTGACAATCGCTTCGCCGAAATGTGCAACTTGAGAAATTTGCGAGATCCAACATTACACCTCCGCCACCAGACGATCTCACTTGCAGCCTTATAGGGCAAAATATTTAGAAATATATTCCAACGGATATAACCACGTACTAATTGTATATTAGAAGTATATTTATTTCAAATGTACGAAACAGGGTTACGTAATTGCAACGAAATATTTAAAACACTTATAAGTCCTAGAAATTTCAAAACCTCATAAGTGCTTCAAATACTCAACACATTTAAAGTTTAGACACATAAAATTCATTGAAATATTCGGGACACTTATAAATCTTATAAGTGTTCCGAAATTAAGTGACTGAAATTTGGAACACATAAGTGTTCCAATTTTGGAACTTGTGACAATTATAAGTGTTCCAATATGGAACACTTATAAGTGCTCCAAATATTAAACATCCCTATAACTTACAGAAATAAGACATTCTCAACTACTTGAAATATTCCCAACACCTATAAGTGCTCAAAGTATCCAAAACCCTTATAACGTATAAATCCTAGAAATATTCGAAACCTCATAAGTGCTTCAAATACTCAACACATATAAATTTAAGACACATAAAATTGATTGAAATATTTGGAACACTTATAAATCTTATAAACACTTATAAATTCAAGACGTATAATAGATCGAAATAGTTGTAAGTGACTGAAATTTGGAACACATGTAAGTGTTCCAATTTTGGAAATTGGGACAATTATAAGTGTTCCAATATGGAACACTTATAAGTGCTCCAATATGGAACACTTATAAGTGCTCCAAATATTAAACATCCCTACAACTTACAGAAATAAGACTTTCTCAACTACTTAAAATATTCCCAACACTTATAAGTGCTCAAAATATCCAAAACCCTTATAAGTGTTTCAAATACTAAAAACACTTATAAATTCTCCAAAAATTCAACTCCCTTCCAAGTGACCGAATCTTCCTCATATTTCCGTCACATTCCATCACATTTTGTTCCCTCGCGGAATATCCCATTTGTCAACTAAACCGATTTAGTTGACACAACTCAACCTCCTTTCGCGGCTCGTTCGTTCTGTTCGTATTCGCGCAAATTTCCAATACTTTGTCTCCGTATCGGTAACAAGCGTGCGCCGCGATTGTCGCATTACCGTGGCTTTACAATGCCTTTTTTATTCCGGCGGAAAAATGTATTCAATGTCGCGACGCAATGATCCCCAGTGAGAAATAACACGACTCCGGAATTATGAGATACGACGTACCGAATATTCGGCACATGTGCGCAAATATGCTGACGCCGCGTCGGTGCGGCTGCATGTTTCTGTCTTAAATTATAAGATTACGTGCCCCTGGGAAATCAAAGTACATCTAAGCGCGGCATCAATGATGAACGGCTCTTTTCCATCATTCACCATTTTACTTCTTATCCGTTATTTATTTTGTTCGTCGTGTTCCGCGACGCTCATCAGCTTTGCAGCTTACGCTTTCTCGGCGATACAAGACGAGCTTTGTTTCGTTAGTTTCGGCGTCATTTCTCATTAAGCGTCTTTGCGAAATAATGGAGATTAGTTTTATACGATAATGGCGAAGGCGGGGCTGCGTTTTTAGGAGAAAAACAGGGGAAATATATCGAATTGTGAATCGGAGGAAACAGGATTTCGGAAAGATTCGAGAATTGTCGATGGAAACTGAGAGAAAATGGTGGAATGAAAATAGAGTATTGAATGAAATAGAAGGGTAAAGAACAGTTATATGTAGCTGATCTGCTTTTTTACGATTAATTTTGTAAAGATGATTAAGGTGGTTATGCTATGAAGGATCGTATATTTAGGGTGCCAAGAGAAAATATGGTCATATTAATTTAATCGTGTTTTATTATTTCATCATAGTATTAGTTTGATTGTTTCTTGGTATAATAAATGTGAATTTCCTATTAATTGAATACGAAAATGAAAAGAGATTTTTTGTCAATTGTTGGTTTTTCCTGTAATTTTGGAATTTTAATGATTTATGTAAAAATTGCCACCTTATATAGTAAATTTTGATTTTTCTGTTCGCATTGAGTTCTGTGAAATCGGTTTTCAAATATCATTTTTTAGTAATCTTAGCATCTAATATCTCGGCTTCTATGTAGTCGAAATACTTGGGAATTTGGCAAAATAAATAATAACCTCGAAATAAACCAGATTTAAAGTTTCATCGAATTCTTCACTCTTAAAAATTTCCAGAGTTCGACGTTGTGGTGTAAGGTGTAACGGGTTTCGGAGTAAAATATCACTCAATATCGGTGTAAATTTTACTCCGCCGTAGGAGTGAACAGAAAGGGAAGAATAAAGTATTAATTGCACTAACAAATGTTGCACATTTAGTCGGAGAGTTGTGTTGATTATGTTTTTAAATTATAAATTACATGTTTAAAGTCTAAAAACGGATGTGTTTTGTTTGTATCGATTTTAAAACAAGCTTGATCTAATCTCAAAAATTCACACCGTGAATGTAACTCCTTTTTGGATTGGACCTGCTCGAACTCCGTATGGAGTAAAAATTTCACTCCGGTCACACCCTAGTTACTCCTGATTTTTAACAGTGT
>JABFPB010007484.1:0-10976 GCA_022817645.1 Ceratoteleas bidentatus | reverse complement strand
ACAAAGCAATCTGATTGGGAGATATAGGCGTTACAATCTGCAACTTCAGACATGTCATGAGTTTTTTAAGAAAGGGATAATTTCCCAAATTTGCTAAAAACATCTATTGCGACTAAAATGTGCTTTATTCCGGCCCGTGCTGTCGGTAGTGGCCCATAAAAGTCAATAGAAAGAATGTCGTGAGGTGCTTCAGGTAAGATATTTTTCATTTCTGAATAGCAAAGTTGGTTCGACACCTTATTTCTCTGACAACTGTCACAACTCGCGATTCGACCTCTAATTCTTTTTGCCAATTTTGGAAAATAAAAATCCTCATTTAATAAGCTGAAGCATTTACTAGCTCCTACGTGACCATATATCTCATGATATTCATCCGTTAACCTCTCCAGTATTGATTGCGGCAAATATGCTTTCCATACCTCCCCACATTTCTTGAATAGAATTCCGTTTTTGACCTCATTTCCCTTTATCAGAAGCGTCTATACTTTTGATTCTCTCGTCCCTTTCTTGTTCTTGGCCGAGGTGCATCAAGTTTTCCCTCAATTGTTTGGAAACTTTTCCTGCCAATTCGTGAATCATGATTCGTCCCTCCGTACTGGTTATATTTTCTGGCCCCCCTGGACATTGTCTACTGAGGGTATCTGCGACAACATTATGTTTACCTTGCTGATATTGGATTGTCAAATCATAGTCTTGCATCTCCAAGACCCATCGAGTTAGTCGCGCATTCAGGAGTTTGCAAGTTTTGAGGAAACATAATGATCGATGATCGGTGTTTACGAATATTTTTGCTCCGAGCAAATACGTTCTGAATTTACGAAGTGACCATACGATAGCTAATAATTCCTTTTCAGTAGTTGTATAAGCTATCTCCCCATTCTTTAAAGTTCGACTGGCGAAAGAGATTACCTCGTGCTCGCCGTTATCGTTTATTTGATATAATACAGTCCCGATTGCATAATCACTTGCGTTCTGTGTTTATTATATAGTCTTTATCTGGATTTGGATAGTGCACTTCCTTCACAAATAATTCTTTAACCCGATTAAATGCTGCCAATCCGCGTTCCATTGGAATTTAACATCTTTTCGGGTTAGTTCTAATAGCGGAATTGTTTCATGGTAATGTTTATTTGTAAACATGGCATAAAAGTTAATTAGCCCGAGGAATCCCTTCATCTATTGTTGATTTTTCGAAAGGGGAAACTCCTGAATCGCTTTTATTTTCTCAGGGTCAGGAGTTATGCCTTTTGTGGTTAAAATAAAACCCAGAAATTTAACTTCCGTTTGAAAGAAAACGGATTTCTTAAAATTTAAAGTTAAATTAAATTCCTGATATCGTTGAAGGACCTCTCGCAAATGTATCATGTTTGTTCTCTACACGAATGTGAAATTTGGAGGACATCATCCACGAATTGTATCGTTTGACTCTCTATTCCCTTAAAAACGGGTTCAAGTGCACGCACTAACGCTGCCGTGCTTGTTTTTAGTCCAAAAGGAACCACTTTAAATTCATAACACCGACCTTCATGCAGAACTGCGGTATATTTGTATGAATTCGTGTGGAGGGGAGCTTGCCAGAAGCTACTGACCATGTCCAGACTGGACATGTACTGAACTCCATGACATCTCTGAAGGAGTACATCTATTGGTTCCATTCGCTCATAGTCGTTTTCTAAAATTTCGTTTAGGAGTCGCGCGTCTAGACATAGGCGCACATCACCATTGGCTTTAATTACTGGTCGCAAATTATTAATGAATACGCTGTTTGACTTTTGTATGATATCCAGTTCCAACATTCTCTTTATCTCTTCATCTACGCTTTTTCGATGTTTCATTGGAACTGGATAATTTCTTGAAAAGAAAGGCTTCTCGACAGTTAATTTTAATTCATGGTGATATGTTCCAATACGTCCAGGTTCCCTCCTAAACACATCCCTATATTCCCAAATTAACTCTTCGAAGTTTTCCATTTCCTCCTCGGTTACATTTGAGACCGTTAATAATTTTTCCCTGATTTCATGCCTAGAAACTTCATTATCCTCTCTAATTATTGATTGATTAATATGGATCGTTGTTTTGGAGACCTTATCAGGGACTTCTCCGTCACTCATATGCTCTAATCTAATCTCACATTCTTTATTCCGTAACAACGTAACGTCCTGGCGGAAATCGATTATTCCTTCTAATTTTTTTAAGAGATCAGTTCCTAGAATACAGGAACAATCCAAATTAGGGACTATCAAAAAGATTTTGTCATATTTCTGTATATCAAATCTTATACTCGCGAAGATCTGTTTTCGAACCTTTGTTGGTCGACCACCGGTTGCTCCTGTAATACTCAACCCGACTACTGGTAACGATGGACATTTCCCAAGAATTCTATTCTGCAATTGATATAATTCTTCGGAGATACAGGTAACTTCACTTCCTGTATCTACTAGTGCCCTTGTTTTAATTCCTTCTAAATCTATCTCTACATATGGGGACTTGAATTGAATTTTATCCGACTTGAATTCACCTGTACTGAGTGGTGGGTCATTTCCATCACTCAACACAGGTTCTCGGCGTTTCCCGAGTCTCTAAAAGGATTGTTAATGACTTGCTCATTTACTCGGATTTGGCGAATAGGGGCATTACTAGATTCGTTTGTGTTTGGCATTCGCGGATTGTTTGTGTTTGCGTGGTTTCGCCCTGGCTCGTTTCTCTGTTGAGTTGTGTTGGAGTCACTGATATTACTATTATTTCTCGAAAAATATCCCCCATTACTATTTTGTCCATATCCGTTATGATTTGACGGCCGATTATTATTGTTGGCAGATGGCCTGAATGCGTTATCAGATTGATTATGGCTAGTATTATTTTGTCCGTTAGATCTATTGTTTTGATTACTTTGATTACGCGGGTGATTGTTGTTGGGGCTGAACTGCCGATCTATTGAGTTCGGGTTACCACCTCTTTCAACGTTATTCTGTTTGTATCTATTGTTGTTCAGAATGCCTGCTTGATCGTACGCTTCAAGTAATGACAATACCTCGTCTCGCGTGGTGATGTTTCGGGATACGATTGCCATTCTTATTTCCGCGTTAAAGTGTCGTGATAAGCACCTAACTACCTCTTTTTCAGGGATAGTTGGTGTTAAGTCGTTCGCGTCGTTGAAGAGTCGAATTGTATAATCTCCCCGACTTACTTTACTGCCCTCTTGGTAATAACCGAATTCTAATTTTTGTCGAATTTTGTGTTGGATGTCACTATTCCAAAATTTCTTCAGGAATAACTTTCTAAAGTCTGTCACGTTGTCAATGTCTGCTCCCACAAGACGCCACCAGTCGTGAGCCACGCCTTTGAGACTATGCTCAATTACCCATCGTGTCTCTGATGGGCTGGGATTCAGGGCTTCGAGGTACTTTTCGAGTTCCTTCAAAAAGCGCATCGGTCTTGCGTCACTTCAATCGAACGTAGGTGCCTCATATTTATTCAATATGAAAGTGGACATGGGCGAGTTAGTCGTTACCCGGTCGTATACCTCCCTTGGTCTAGCGCTCACTTGCTTGTCCTGAGGCATCGTTCGTGAATGGTCCTGCAGACCTTGCAGCAGCCTTTCCTCTAGTACACTAAGCCCTTCTCCCAACATGGCTCTGAACTGTTGTCTTGACTGTTCTACTTGAGCCGTCATTTCTCGTTGAGTGTTAGCTAGACTCTGCTCGATGTCTATCATCCGTGCAGAGCTTTCGCTTACCACTCCCCTCAGAAGGTTTTCCAAACGCAAAAATCTTTCGTCGTTTTTGTCGTCCATTTCGTGAATACTACTTCCTTCTAAGTCTGTCTGTCTATTCGTATGTCTGTCTTGTCGGTCTGACTCTATTTTTTCGCTATGAGTGATATTACTTTCTGATTTATGAGATTCCTCAATCTCGCTTCTTGTCTTGACTGGTTTTAATTTGACCGATTGAAGGTCTTCTACACTAACTGATAACCGCGGGTACACTTTTTCGCCTTCGGTTTTGTTTGTCTTTTTATCACTTCCGTTCTTACTTCTTTTCTCCTCTTCTTCTCCGGTTTTATTTGAACGCGTCCGCGGCATATTGAAAATATTCTTCCTTCGCAACTCAACTGATTGGGAATGTTATTGTTCTAATTGTAATGTATTTGGATGTGATTAACACGTGCCAAACGCAAATGTCTTCTAGTCTACGGGAATACCTTTGTTCTGACTTCTAATTCGCCAGCCCCACGTTGGGCGCCATTGAAACTTTCGCGTTTTTATTTATTTTGTGAAATCGAAATTTTATTACGCGATTGAGTTTGCTTCGAATTGAATTAAATAAAGCCTCAGTCAATGCTAGGTATATCCAGTACTGGAATTTCATTTACTATAGCAAATGTCATCATAGGCTTATGTAAAGAAGTTTTGGATCGGTGACAGACGACGTGAAGCCCCTGAATCGGTTTCTCCAGATTTACAATGTTGCATCTGACAAAAAAAGAACTTGCGTTTGTTTGTATCTAAATACTCTAAAAGCGTTACAATTTAATGGTATCGTGATCTCCAAATTATCCCCTTGGCTTTCTCAGCGTGTAGAGGCGTCCCACCACGAAATTTATAATTTGTTTATAAATTATCACTCCTTGCTTCCAAAAACAATCGCAAATGTGACTTATCGCGATCCTGAATTCACCCCCTCGGTTTATTCAACGTTTAGAGGCGTCCCACCACGAAATTCATCATTTGTTTATAAATAATTATTGCTTCTGACCTCCAAAAACAATCGCAAATGTGACTTATCGCAGTCCGCAATTCACCCCCTCGGTTTATGCAACGTTTAGAGGTGTCCCACCACGAAATCTATCATTTGTTTATAAATAATTATTGCTCCAGACTTCCAAAAATAATCGCAAATGTGACTTATCGCGATCCGGAATCTACCGCCTCGGCTTATACAACGTTTAGAGGTGTCCCACCATGAAATCTATCATTTGTTTATCAATAATTATTGCTCCAGGCTTCCAAAAATAATCGCAAATGTGACTTATCGCGATCCGGAATCTACCCCCTCGGCTTATACAACGTTTAGAGGTGTCCCAACACGAAAGCTATCATTTGTTTATAAATAATTATTGTTAGTACATTGTCTATTCTCTCTCCTTAACATTTCCTGGATCATCCTCTCTACCCGAGAAACGACTGGACGATATCCATTCTATTCTATTGGTCCCTATGCTAATTGTTTATAACACAAAACATAAATCATGCAAAAAAATTTATAATTTCATCCACTCACTACTTGTTGGGAATTAGGCCGAGAATATTCTTCCCCTTCTTTGCCGTCTTCCGTTTACTGCAGAATCGAGATGGGCTGAAAAACGCAATTGTTTATACCGCACTCCGAATCGTCATACTTCCACCTATGCTCGATCTTCCCTTTTTGTGGACTAATGCCCTGTGAATGTTACTGTTTTCGCAAACCGGCAACAATCACCTCCGGGGCTGAGGAGACCTGTTTTTGCAAACCGGGCCAACTCAATCCATGCACGGGGAAATGGCCCACTAAGGATGACCATAAGATTGGCATAGTTTGGCAATGAATGATTTTATGACGTAGAAGCACTCCGAGTCATCATATTTTCCCTCTATATTCAATCTTCCCTTTTTCTGAACTTATGCCCTATGAATGTTACTGTTTTTGCAAACCGGCAACAATCACCTCCTGGGCTGAGAAGACCTGTTTTTGCAAACCGGGCCAACTCAAAGTTTCCTCGGGACGTGGTTCGCTAAGGATAACCACAAAAGTCGTATTCGGGGAAGAATACCTGGGGTGAGGATAATACTCACGTATTCGGATTTACGCTCAAACTCAAGTGATTTCCTCGAAAATTCTGCGCCTTTATATAGTCGAAATTCAAGGTCGAAGAGGTTACGTAACCGACTTTCTCTTTTAGGTTATATAATCGATTTTCCCAACTGCGCAATAGATCTTGTTGCACCATTATTTCAATTGTTTATAACAATTTGGACAAACTGATGCTTGTTCCACAAACTAGACCTACTCTTCTACGTGCATGTCGATTTTCATCAAAATCCAACTATTCTTTCTAACAAAACAAATGAGATTAAAGCTAACAAAAATGAGATTGTTAAATAATGCATTATTTACAGATCTTTTTCTTAGAGGTTGTTCCGAGCAATCAAACTAAAATGGTTTCAGTGGATTTTCATTGAATTTTTCAACCTAACAATTATAAGATGAACAATTAATATTTTTACTTTAAATCTCCCAAATTTAGTTGTTTAAACATTTGGATTTGTCCAAACCATCTATCAAATCGTTTTCCTTGCCAAATTTCGGCCAGATTTGACTATTCACACTCTGCAAAATGTTTAATTTTGCCACTTGTCTTTATAAAACAATATACTGAAAATCCAAAAACATTAAATTTTCAAAATCCAAATTTGTAGTGATGATGGTCTTTTTAGGCTGAACAACTTTGGCCGAATAAACTTTTTTCATATCGGCTAGCATTAACAAGTTATTTCAACTTTTATATTGCAAAATTAACTTTCAATTAGAATTGTTGCTAAATCTAAGTTTTTAGGCTAAAGGACGGTGATCCCGTTTTCTCCTGTGATCTTTTCGGCGAATCGATGCTTTTTCAAGTTTCAAATATTGAAGATTAATTTATAATTGCAAAAAACATTATAACATTATATCCCTTATATCTTGTTAACCGTTAACTTTATGGTGGGTCTTCAAATGAGCAAATGTGCTTGAAATTGCCTTCTTAATAAGGATATCACACATTTTTGTTGTTTTTTGCAATTTTTTTAAACAATTATATTTTGTAAGTCTGACTTTTCGGGCCAAATTTATATATTTACAACCTGCAGAACCTGCAGAATCCGAATATTAGGCTGAAATCATGCTAAAATGCATAAACAAAAAGTTCCTAACAATTGAAAAAAATAAAACTTTTCTTTCGAACTTTCTCGATCTGAGGCGGGGCACATTGATGCGAAAACAAGTGACGTCATAAGGGATCCACCCGCTAGATCCGAAATTGCGTTGATTCGTCAGCTCGGAAACGCGGATTTTCTGGGGGCGTTTGTTTTTCTGCTTCGGCCACGCGTTTTTTCTCCGTGCTTACTTCGGATAGGGATTTTCTATCCGAAGATAAGTTATCGACGGTCGGATACCGTTGATACGTTACAACTACCCCCTCTGAATGTAGTGAGCCTTTCGAATTCTTTGAATGCTCAACTACATTCACTCAATACTAATATACAAGATAAAATCGCCATGCAAAGGTAACATGCACAAGCAAATAAAAGGGGGGGGGGTATATAAAATAACAAAAGGTGGAATTTCTTTGTTTAAATTTCATTGTACAAAATTCCTCCTAATACTATCTCTGTCGCGATGCGATATCTGGTGATCTCTGAATCACCCAGAGGTGCGCACACATTTTGTCCAGAGACAATTCGTCGTGCAAACACACAGGCGAAGATCCCACAATCGAACCCATTCATTTGCCGCGGGATCCCAGCAACCACCTCCCTTCGCCACTCATTGCGTGCCTCTCTCTCCCGGCCCTCACTCCTTTTTTCCTGCAGCTCTTGCATCAGGGATTGCAGGGCCTTCATCTCTGCTTCTCCGCGACCTCCCAGGCTATCATAAAATTCTATGGTGGAGCGCCCAGGGTATATCGCAGCCATGCACCAATGGTTCCTCTGGTGGATAGGTACCAGGACGATGTCGGCCCCCCAGGGATCGCATCGTTTGAACCACCTGAGCATGACGGTCAAACCCACCTCGCGGTATCGGGGGAGGAACAGGGAGGATATCACTTCGATCCTTGCTCCCCACAGCACCTGTCCAAAGCTCTTCAGTAGCTCCATGTATGTATTAACGATTACATCATTGAGCCACTCTGAGGTTCTAAGGGTTGCTAGGTCTTCCCCCGATACCAGATGGTTGGGCGCCACCCAGAATCCCTCTTTGAGCCCATTGCGTGCCCAGAAGCGCTGGATCCTCTCCTTCGTTGGAGGCAAGAGTCGCCCATGCGCCCTCTCTTGCAACCCCTGCCACTGCATCAATCGCTGCATGAGCTCGTCGCGTTGTTTTTGCAGCGCCGCCTGCTCTTCTTCTTTGGAGGCAATCACTCCAAACCGCTCCATCTCCTCCCAGCGGATTTGGACGTCTCTAATTCTTTGGTCAACCTCCCGAAGCCGATCCAGAACGACGCACTTCTTGCGTAGGGCGATCTCCTGGGAAAGGTCATGCACATCCTCTGCGCTTGCCTTCACCCCTTGGCGGATGAAGTCTCGGCGAGCCTCCCTTGCAATTTGCACCCACTTTGGTCCAACCATCGTCCTTCCTTTTCAGAAAGGGACAGTTTCTCACAATCTCATCCAAATTCATTATATCCTAGGACGATACCGTTCATGCATTCCTATGATCCTATTTCCTCGCTATCTATAAGGACGGCACATCTCATGCAAAACTTTAAAGAAACAGTCGCAAAAAAAATTTTTTTTTTTTTTTTTTTTATATGTATTTATTTATGTTTTTTTTTTTTTTTTTTTTTTTTTGATAAGATAATTAACATGATTTGCTCATTTCTTTAATTCCTCGGGGAGCTCCATCGCTTTCAGCTCCTGAGCGTTCTCATCGCTATTTTCCCTCCTTCTTTGTTCCCTTTCTTCCTCCTCTTGCTTGTCTTCTAACGTTAACGCCTTCAGGGCTCGCTCGACCGCTCTACGCTGGAGTCTCCGGTAATATGAAGGTCTGCGAATCCTCGTCATTTTACTACAAAGAGATTCGTTGTTATCCTCTCTTTGTGTCCTACTGACGTATCTTTTTAGATCGACGCTATGGAACCTTCCCCTTTCTCTAGATTCATCGTCTGGATCCGCCAGAACGTATGAACCTGTTCCTATTCGCGTCTTTATTCGGTACGGTCCTTCATATAGCGCAAAAAATTTTGCAATTTTTCTATCGAGGGTGTCCGAGACATTGTTGGCCTTGACCAAAACAAGTTCACCAACTTCAAATGAGTGTAACTTGTGAGTTTGGTCAAAGGCCTTTTTTCTTTTACTGGCAGATTTCTCTAAATTGTACCTAGCTAGTGTCAAAATTTGTTCGTAATTGGGTCCCGTGGTCTCTTCTCGGTGGAACCACTTCGCCCAAGCTTTTTCGGGGGGTCTTCCAGTGTGAAGTTCCCAGGGTGTGAATCCCGTTGAATCATGGCTGACCTCGTTGATGCAGCTCTCGATTACCGGGATCCAGTTCACCCACGTTGTGTGCTTCTCTCGCACAAACGTCCGAAAAAATCGAGACAATTCCCTATTTACCCTTTCTACAGGATTAGCTTGTGGATGTCTAATTGATGTCAGGATGGTTTGGATACCTGCCGCTTCCAGACCTTCCTTCCATTTTCCTGCCGTGAATTGTGTTCCATGATCGGAAAGGATTTTGTTTGGCTTTCCATATTTGGGACAATAGTCTTTCAAGATCTTGTCCAACGTTACTCTTGTATTGGCGCGTTTCAGCGGATACAATTTCACGAATTTACTAAATACGTCTATGGTTACCAAAATATGCTTCATTCCGGCTCGTGCCGTAGGTAGTGGCCCATAAAAGTCAATGGATAAAATGTCATGAGGTGCCTCAGGCAAGATGTTCTTCATTTCTGCGTAGCAAAGTTGATTCGGAACTTTATTTCTCTGACAACTGTCACAACTCGCGATCCGACCTCTAATTTTCTTTGCCATTTTTGGAAAATAAAAATCCTCATTTAACAGTCTGAAACATTTACTTGCACCTACGTGGCCATATATTTCATGACATTCATCCGTTAACCTTTCCAACATTGTTTGCGGCAGATACGCTTTCCATACCTCTCCGCATTTTTTAAATAGAATCCCTTTTCGCACCTCGTATTTTCTATTATCACTTGTATCTATCATTTTTATTCTATCGTCCCCTTTTTGTTCTCGGGCAAGGTTAATCAAATTTTCCCTCAGTTCTTTCGAAACTTTTCCCGCTAATTCGTGAATGATGATCCGTCCTTCTGTATTATTCGTACTTTCTGGTCCCCCTGGACATTGTCTACTGAGGGTATCTGCGACCACATTATCTTTACCTTGCTGATATTGTATCGTCAAATCGTAGTCTTGCATCTCCAGCACCCATCGAGTTAGTCGCGCATTCAGGAGTTTGCATGTTTTCAGGAAGGATAAGGCCCGGTGATCGGTATTTATGAGAATTTTAGCTCCGAGTAAATAAGTTCTGAATTTACGAAGCGACCATACGATGGCTAACAATTCTTTTTCGGTGGTTGTATAGGTTATTTCCCCGTTCTTTAACGTTCGACTAGCGAAAGAGATTACCTCGTGCTCGCCATTGTCATTTATTTGATATAAAACCGTTCCGATTGCATAGTCACTCGCATCTGTGTTCATGACATAGTCTTTATCCGGATTCGGATAGTGCAATACCACTTCCTTCACAAATAATTCTTTAATCCGATCAAATGCTGCCAATCTTTCCTCGTTCCATTGGAATTTAACATCTTTTCGGATTAGTTCTAATAGCGGAATCGTTTCTTGGGAATGTTTATTTGTAAATTTGGCATAAAAGTTAATCAGCCCGAGGAATCCTCTCACCTGTTTTTGATTTTTCGGAAGGGGAAACTCCTGAATCGCTTTTATCTTCTCAGGGTCGGGAGTTATGCCTTTCGTGGTTAGAATAAAACCCAGAAATTTAACTTCCGTTTGAAAGAAAACGGATTTCTTGAAATTTAAAGTTAAATTAAATTCCCGATATCGTTGAAGGACCTCTCGCAAATGTATTATATGTTCTCTACACGAATGTGAAATTTGGAGGACATCATCCACGAATTGTATCGTTTGACTCTCTATTCCCTTAAAAACGGGTTCAAGTGCACGCACTAACGCTGCCGTGCTTGTTTTTAGTCCAAAA
>JABFPB010007483.1:0-10972 GCA_022817645.1 Ceratoteleas bidentatus | reverse complement strand
CTTTTGTCCGACTTTTCTGTATAATTGTCACAAAAAAGTCGGACAAAAGTCGGACTCTTAAACCTAGACAAAATAGTGTCCGACTTTTGTCCGAAAACTGTCCGACAAAGGTAAACAAACAAGTCGGACATTACTAGATTGTCCGAGATATTGTCCGACTTTGTCCGAGTTTGTCTGAGTTTGTCCGAAAAATTGTCCGACTTTGGCCGAAAAATTGTCCGAGTATTAATTTCCACTAGGGAATAAGCTGACCGAGAGCTCAATGGGAGCTCACACGCAACCGACCAATCTTTCACCAGGAGCTCACACGTGATGGCACACGACCTTACATTGTGAGCTAACCTACAGATTTTTGTACAACTGAAACGACTACCAACCTTAGCATAAGACCGTGTCTCACCCATAGCTCACAGGAAGCTCACAGAAAGCTCACAATATATAACAAACTTGTCCAATGTCTCTTATTAGCGATTTTGGAATCGCTAATAACGAATTAGATATCAGATTCTAAAAATTCAAAATGGCGGTTGTAATGGCGAATTTTTAGAATCTGATATCTAATTCGGTTGTAATGGCGAACAGAAGTATAACGAACTTGTCCAATGTTTCTGACAATTTATTTTAGAGGCATTTTGGAGTCGCTGATGTTGAATTAGATATCAGATTCTTTAAATTCAAAACGGCCGGCCGAATATGGCGGACGTGAATACAGAAAAGGGTACATTGCCTGTGAAAATCTATATTTGGGGATTTCTTGGTTACTAACACTCTCAGAAATCTTCTGTTTATCACAGCAAGATTTTCTGTTTGCAAGAGTTCCTATGATCAAAAAGTCATTGTGACAGAAAGAATTTAGGATTTTAAGAATCTGATATCTAATTCGTTATCAGCGACCCCAAAATACATTTAAAACAAATTTTCAGAAGTTTGGACCTGTATGTTATATTTATGTCCACCATTTTCAATACTTTTTATACACATTATCATATATGAGCTACCGGTAAATTACCTGTGAGCCACGTCTGATCTGTGAGCTACGGGTGAGTTATCTGTGAGCCACATGTGAGTGATCTGTGAGCCACGTGTGAGCGATCTGTGAGCTACGGGTGAGCCACGTGTGAGTAATCTGTGAGCTACGGGTGGGTTACCTATAAGCCACGAACGAATCCCTAGCCTTGCTTTCATGTTGTGTAAAAATATTGAGCGTCGCTTAACAGAAGAAAAATGCCAATGATTTGATATAACTGCTTTGGCGCAGTGGTTAAGATACCTGACTCATGTGCCGCGGAATGTGGGTTCAAATCCGGCGACAATCGATGAAAATATTATTTTCTGAGTTTTGCAGCATTTGTGAAAATATTTTTTGTTAACATATAAAGTGTGACTAAGCCACCTGTGAGCTCTGGGTGAGCCACGTGTGAGTGATCTGTGAGCCACGTGTGAGTTCCCAGTGAGCCACTTGTGAGCTCCCTGTGACCTCCATGTGAGCTGTGGGTAAGCCACGGTGAATGTCTTATGCTAAGGTTGGTAGACGCTTCAGTTGTACAAAAATTAGTATGTTACCTCACAATGTGAGGTCGTCTGCCATCGAGTGTTAGCTCCTGGTGAGTTACGTGTGAGCTCCCAGTGAGCTCTCGTTGAGCTTATTGTGAATTTCGATGTTGACTGGGTACACACAGAGAACTTTCAACCTTTGATAGTATGGCGCGTGTCACGATATTGAAGTAAGCTACTTCCTCTGCCATAGTTGCGTAAATTCAGCCTTTAAAAGCATAAACTATTGCTAAAGAAGCAAACATAAAATACTTCTATAGCTACATGATTTAACCTATAAAAGCATGGGGACTGTCATACCTATTTTTGCATGAAATTGAATGTCATATCGATGTCATCGTCTTGCCATTTCATTGCCTGAATCACAGTCTGTCAACAGAAAGGAAACGATATGGCATCGCCATGACAATTCGCAGACTCGCAATCATGATCCAAACTTCCATTTTTCCACGCGGGTACTTAGAATGAGAAATATCTATTTGTACGAATAAATAATGTTCATCATTCATTTTAACTATAAATATTGAATACATTTTTAATCCTTTTTTATATATAATTTTTAATTATTCCCATTCTCTTTACAGAAATAATGCCAAAAAAACGTGTTGGATTCGAGCGTATATGATTTTATTATTATTATTATTATTATTATTATTATTATTATTATTATTATTATTATTATTATTGTTATTATTATTATTATTATTATTATTAGAATATATTCTAATAATAATACAAATCAATTCGATACAATCTTTCGCCACTTACTCTACTTCAATTCTGAAAACAATACCACTATACGTACACTCACCCTGTAGTATATTATATGACACTTTTTTACTGTGTAAGTGAATAGCACGGAGAAAAATCTTGGTTTTGTTTTGGTTGTGGCAACCACATTTTGGGTGCCACAACTAAATTTTTGTTGTCGCAACCAAAATTGTGGTTGTCATAACCAAATTTTTGTTTTCGCAACTAAATATTTTTCTCCGTGTACTTCACTTACACAGTACTCCAATTCATTAAAATAGCAGAAAAATCAGTAAGGTATTATTTCCAAACTGTTTCGAAAGGTTTACGAAATCCGAACTCGGAAAATATGGGTCACAATATTATTCAGACTTTAACATAATACCGGACATTTACTAAACTGAAAAAAATTTGAATAGCCCTAACTCTGGCTCCCATGCTCTTTCTATTTTTATTCACGTTCAAAAATATTATTCCACAAGTTCAAACGACATTATAAAAATGGAGAAAATAAAACATCCAAATCACGCTCCCAATGAAACTCCAAATTTAAGCCTATAACACTTAACATTTTCTCAGTAAAACCGACCAATCTGCTCCTACCTCACTTTTGACTACGAAATGTCTTCAAATGAGACACTTGTTTAGTACCACATCTAACTCCTCCACATCTAACGCCAACAAACCGCTCTCCAAATCGTTCTCCAAATCTCTCCTCCCCAGGCGATTGCCTTCCCATCAACTCCTCCCTCTCTTACCCCGAACGACCCACATTCCGAGCATTTACGCCCACTCACCCCGAGTGTCTCGGAATTCGCGAGTCGCCGTCCACTCGAGACGGACGCACTCGAAATCGCTCTCGCGATTCCCCGGCGGCGCCTTTGCACGTCGGCCCGTTGCCCGCAACGTCGCCGATAACAAGCGGCGGATTAAAACGGGGTTTGGGATAATGGCTCGGTCGAACTTGCACGAGCCAAAATGAACGTCTTGTCCCTCGCAGCGAGTAATTAGCGAAGGTGGCAATTTATCAGTGCCGTAGAAGACGAGGCAGACGCGCAATACCGGTAAAGAGGTTGTCGTTCCTCATACACCCGGCCTTAATCTTAATAACGCCGCCGCGGAGCGAACCGTGCGCTTTACGTGTTGCGCGTTGCGAAGGTGTGGGTGTGGTGTGGGCTCGCGTGTCGGTGTGTGCGCGCGTATGCCTGCATAAATTTCACCGCCGCTTTGCATCCTGGCCGCCGTCCCAACTATTAACTCCCAATTTGAATGTTTTACGATAATGCGCGCCGAACGTCTTGAACGATTATTCGAGCCGAATTCCGGGACGGGCGGCGCAGATCGCACGGATAGAGGGCGCGCGAGTGATGGTGATGGCGCGGTTGCGCTGATTGGCCGGGCTTAAGGGTGATTTAGTCGCGGTTTTAGTTTCGGGGGTCCGAGAGGTGATATGTAATTTTCTTATTTGTAAATAAATATTGAAATAAAGTGAACTTTTGTATACAGAATTTGAGGTTATACACGGAGAGAAAAGTTGTCTTAAATATTACTACATTATATAGCATTCCTCTCTATACTAAGGACGAAGCTTCCTCTCTTAGTATTTGGTACATGTATTTCTCATAATTTTCTCGTATTATTTTCAGTTCAAATTACTATATTTTTATAGTAAACGAAAAATCTATTAAAAAAAATTTTCCACACAGAGCTTCGAACAACAAATATTACTATCAAAACAGCAACCGTTCTAATACAAGAAAAAGTTTCTTCTTTCAAGCCATATGCATCAAAGAATGTATATAAGTTATACTCAAAAATCAAAAGTTATATTCGAAGGTATATAAATTACGGTTTAAAGTGAATCTTTTTTACTCTACATATTGAAATTTGATTACATTCATAAGCTCCAATGATGCTTATGATTCGAAATTCTATTTAGAAATTATAATGGTGGAATTGCTTTTTATGTCTGGTTGAATGAATGAAAAAGCTACAATGAAGTTCGTGACACATTGTTCTATTGAGACCTTTGGATTTGCAGGAAAAGCCTTTACGTCTGGTTGTATAAATTAATAAGCTACAATGAAGTTTATCACACATATTATTCCATTGAGAAATTTGGATTGCAGAATCAACCTTTCGGCATGCAACAATGTAATTAAGTTAAAGCCATTCAGTTACTCTACCAACAATTTAAAAACCGTGCAAGTATATAATAAGCATTAAACTGTAGTATTTTTTTTCATGTCATATGTAAGACAAAATGATTGGAAAAGCGTTCAAACAAATTATGCTGTGAAACTGAAGTTATAATCACGCTAATTTTAATGTCGCGGTGTCTTGCGACGATGTCTGAATAAATATGTTTTTATACAATCTAACGACTAATTACTATGTAACTTTGTACTTGTTGATCAGCGTTATGATTTTAAAATATATCGCGGACAAATACAAATTTAATTAAATCATCCTCTATTACAGTCGCATAATGTTCCATATCATTGTAAGGATGTTCTACCCCTATTTGAAAATAATGACACCGTCGCAAAACCGCGAAAATATATTCGTCAGGTCACTACAAGAAATCACAAATAATTTCAGATTTTTTTCACAGCCTGGTTTCTGGCATAGATCAACTTGAAGGAGAATTCTCATCGAAACGAGGAGAGGTCGAAAAGAGAAGGTTTGACTGTATTTAATACTTATATGGCTAGACTTCCTTTATGATTATGATTATTACTGGCACATGTGTGTTACAATGCACATGAAGAATCATCTTTATGAATCAATAAGGCTAAAGTTGAACTCACTTGCCAAAACAGAAGTAACTAAGTATAAGTCCAACGACGAGTCCGAATGCATGTCTGGCGGTGGGTGACGCGGCTAAAGGGTTCAATTTCACGCGGAACACTCCAGCCAAAGCCAGAGCTATGATTTGTGTAAAAATAAAGTTAACCTGCAAATGAACCACAGTATTAGCAAATTAGCTACTACACATTGATGCATGTATTTTCATTGCTGTTTATCGATTAAAATATTATCAACATTTATTCAATAGTTCATTGATTTATAATAGTTGATTTAAAACTGATTCAGATTGCATTATAAATTGCCAATGAATTATTTGTGCAAATTAACTCTGAATATCAGTATAGTAACACTCTTGTTTGACAATACAAATCAAATTTCACAGATATGCTTGTGACACATGCTAGATTAACGACTTTTTGTGGAACGCTTAGCACGTGAACAGTACAAACAACAGAACAGGGAGTACTGTTGCCATCGACAATATCATCATGCTTAAAATAACACAAAGGAATAATGCTGGAATGATGCTGCAGAAAAAAGTGTGATACTTGTAATAAAAAATTCAGTCATTTGTCATTTATGTCAAGAAAACAGTCCCACCTGTAACGGGATGTAAAAATATCTTTGTCAGATAAGTATTATAAAAAGAATCGCTATCAGTCGACGACAATTAAATGATAAAATATAGAGTAGGTGATAGTAATATAAACACCAATTACTTATCAATTAAGAATAAGTGTCGGATTGATGGCATATTATCTTATATTTATGTAATAGTGGGTAGTAATGTGCTGGTGATAATCACCGGTGTCTGATTAACATATAACGTGAATAACGTGAATGATTCAAGTTATTATAATATAAAAAATGTACCTACTTTTGTAAAGGGAAAAATATTTGCTTAAACTTTAAGTCGATTTTAAATAGTACAATTCATCCATTTATATTGATTTTTTTATTTACCTAAACTGATGGTGTATTTGCTTGAATTAACATTGATAAAAATATACTTAAAATTTGCGAATTTACTAAAATTATAAATAAGCATAGAGTTCAATAAGAAGTCTTTTTCGACACTAAAAACATTGCAATAAAATCAGTAAAAACGTGCAACTAGTAGGATAGGATACTCTATCCAATAAGTGAGAGAAAAATTGTTTATTTATTACAAATAGTGGGAAAAGTGGTCTTTTTTTTCTTGCGAATGTGGACTCGTCACTGGCGAAGTCGCAATAAAGATAACAGAGCACCACTGGAGTAGGTTGACTTGTTTTGCTTGGTATCAAGTAGAAGTAACAAAGTTTGTTTTAGTAGTGCAGAAACATAGTCATCAATTAAAGATGAATACGAAATCGTTTCTTTCGAATAAACCCCATGTACTTGACAGAGAAGAATTTTCAATCGTTTGTCTGTCGGTTTTCGTCCGAAATAATTGTTCATTAAAAATATTTTCAACGACAAATAGTTTTGATGGAACTGACATTTTATAATTGAACGCTTAAGGTAGTTATAGGCGTACTTTTGAGATTTAAATAACTGCGATCTAATTGCTACCTTTTTTATTTAATCGTGAATTATTAAAAACGGCTGTCTGTTTCCATAAAACCAATGTTACTGTATTTCGAAACTTCTCGTATATTAATTATTACTTGCAATAAAATTAGTCATACATTTCACATTTACACGCCCATAAAAATGATTATTCTACATATTAATTTCTACTGTTAACATTGATAAATCCGACTGATATCATTTGATAAGTAAATGACGTATGTTAGTGACAATTAGCGTTAATACAAATTATGATTAAAATAATCAGATTAATCAGATTTATTTGATTGAATCAAATTTTTTAAATATGTTTAATATAGTATTATATTAAACACATTTATAATAATATAAATATGACAAGTAATATATACATCATAATTTATTTGTATTGAAAATATGTAGAATAGTATATTACGCAACAAGGGTGGGAAATAGTACATTGTAAACCAAGGGAGAAAAAAATATCATTTCTTCTGGAAAATACTCAATTTTTGTTCGAGGAACAGGGTGGAAAATTGTTCATTTCTTCCTGAAGGAAATACTATAACTTTCCGCCCGGTACCAAGGGGGGAAAGCGAGTTCTTTCCGTGCACACGAAAAATATTATTTCATTTAAACCTTAATTTTATTGAAAACGTTATTTTATTTAATTCGCGAGGTAATTCGTCGATGTAAATTATTTAATTTAAATCATAACAACCCTAGTGAAATATTTCATGCGAAATTCTGAATTAATAAATAAAAACTGATAAATGGCATGAATGAATGAAACTGCTTATACATACCGTTTCATTCATTCCCTGAGTCGATGTTATATTTAAAGTGACAAGGTGTAAGGTATATACATTATCACGTGTATAGTTGAGTAATCAACACGTGCCACAGCACATATGTCAATTTAAAAAATTTGAATTGTTATTTAACGTCTGCGTGTAATATATATATAATGGTTAATTTTTAAAAATTGTTTGCGTTAGTTTGTAGGATTATATCAATTATATATTATAGTATGTCAATGCCTTATATCAATAATGTATTGACGTACTATATAATGATTGTAGTTCATTCGATTGTACAATTAATTTCCATTGTATAGTATAATGCTGAAGGCAATAAAGATTTTATCATTTCATATACCGATTACCAAAAAAAAAAAAAAAAAAATAAATCCAATCTTTAGTTGAATATAGAGGATCCTAGAAAATGGTATGTTTCCTTTAAAAATGGTGATGTCCGTCGGATTAAAAAAATATTGTACAAACCTACAATTTATGTTACGACTTACTTATACTTTGTCGAGACGTCTTTTCAGTCTGTTTCTATTTCATGTCATTTGCATTTTAAAATAGCTACTGTTTGTTCACAATTGAAATTGTTATTGAAATTTAATGTATTATAATTTATGGTACAATTTATTGTCATGAAGAATGTTTTGAAATGTAAAAGCAAATTATTTAAATTTCAATGTAAAAACGAATTGGTACATTAGATGACGTGGATGAAGATCTTAACGGTAAAGTGACAATGCTGCTAAGAACAGAAAATTAATTTACCATCATCGTCACCAGAGAAAAACTGCCACAAACAGTTCACTGGCGAGCAAGTCACTGCGTGACCGAAATCGTCTTTTAAAATGTGTGAAATTAAACAAGATTTCCAGCTGACGTTAAATAATCGTTTCACAGATAATTTAGCGCGAAGGAATAAAAAATGTATTACAATTCTGCCTATTTATATAATTATGTAAAATGTAAATTTCTACAAACCATACAATTAAAATAATTAAGAATTAAACGAGTAAATACGAGATTAGCGCTTGTCATCGCAGTTTGTCAAGAAACACTTACGTCATTATTATTTATAATTTTCTTCCACATTTAACATTCCAATCGTGACTAAACAGCGTACTCGTAGTGCATATTCAATGAAATTGTGTCTTCTTATTGATCTATATATAACTCAAATACATTCAATAAGCAGGTGACTGAAGGAGCAAGTTTTTCTTTATCTGTTTGTTTTAGTAGAGTGCAGAAATTGGCCAAACTCAATCCTTAAAATAGAAGCTTTACTTCCAAAAAGTAGTAAGCATACATTGTCGAATAAACGTCAAAGAGTGAAATTCATTTTATTACCCGTGCTGCCTTTTTACAAAATTGGTTGCTAAATTAAGATTGGAATGGTGATGTAAACCAATTATTAACATCACCTTAGTTATATTAAAAGATGATTTTGTTTGGAAATATTTTTTTCATTTCATAACTTGTTTTTCATTTCCAATATCAAGTGAAAAAATATTCCTTTTAAATCTAACTGAACAAACTTTAATTTTGTCTATAGAGTCCAGTTTATGTGACTGTCGACAGCCTGAGTCATTGAAATAACTGATTGAATTGCAAGTGCAATAAGTAATCGCTGTTACACATTCCATGTTAGGATGCTACATTGAGCAAGATATTGCACTTCTGATCAGTGACATAATACTGGGTGCAAGAACAACACACCTCTTCCCATTCACTGTAACTTTACTCTAACGTATCCATTTCACTCTGGTAGATCTTACGATATCACAGTGAATGAAAAATATCGTAAAGTGATTTTGAATTACATTTCTAATTCAGTTTGTGAATCGTATTTCTTCGACTTCAAAAGACAGAAACATAGCTGAACTAAAATATACCGATGCATTGAAAAAAACCACCCTAATGAAGATTTGAAATCGAAAGTTCAAGTCATCAGCTTTACACCTTACTGAGTGAGCTAATCTGATTTACAATGTCTGAGATTTAATTTGAAACGATTTTTCTCATGATTTAAAAAGCTGGATACCCAGGTTTCTTAATTCACCAATCAATTTCTTTTTTTGTTCACACTAATTTTCTACGTTAATTTACGTTAGAAAATGGAATCCGAGGAGACCAAATGTCAATCCTAATCTTTGAATTAAAATGCTTTAATTTGTTTACCAGTGCAATTTTTAAAGACTTGCGATTGGCTAGGAGGATCGCTGAATCGTTTTTAATCTTTTTCTATTTTCATTTACAGCTACAACTCCAATGTCAATACCACAACAAATAGCGATGGTTAAATCACTGAATACTCGCGAACATAAACCCTTTCCATTTTCGGACGTCGAATGAAAACAGTTAAATGAATAGCTCTACCTGAAAGTGCAATGTCAACAAATCTTTAAATTATCAAACAAACTTAAATTAAGCAATGAACTTCTTGAAAACCTCTCGTCATCCTATTCCAATAAAATTTTGTTCATTTCCTGAGAATGACAATTCTCTGACATAAAGAGTGACAACCGATTCACAACGATTCAAAGTGAAAAGAATGAAATTGTTAAGTTGATCTTGAAAAGCACTTGTACAGACTTGAGGCGCATCTCACAATTAGCAGGTTGCACGAAATTAGCAGCTTCGTCCTGACGCACGTGATAACCTTCAAACAAAAGGATAGCGGAAGAAAATAGAGAAAACGAAATATGCGGCTCACCTGATCGAGTGGAAGTCCGATACGATTGGCGAGCGCCGTGAGCGTCTGAAAGCCCTCGTAATTCATCTCCGGGATTTAGGCGTGTGACGCGAGCACTCTGCACGGCTGCACCTGGCTGGACTGGCGCTTTCGAGCGGCGCTATCGGGCGTGCGTGGTGCCGCTGTTTGCGAGTCCACGTTCGCCGAGCATCACATCACTCGCTACCCGAAACGCGATCAGTGCATCAGCCGAGCGGCTGCGACGGTTAACGAGTGACGAGTGATGGATGTATAAGCGCGCGCCTTTATGCGCTGGATTCGCGCGGGCCGAGTCACGCGAGTACACCGGACTCATCCGGTGTACGCCGATCTGCCGGCAGAGCCGAGGCAGGGGCGTTCCGACACTGCGCAGCGCCCCCCTCCCAAAAGAAGGGCAGCCGCAGCAACAAGTACATATGCAGAACGTAAACGTCATGAAACGTGAAATGAACGTTTAAGGTGATGTTACACTTATTCGATTCCTACATTATCGGCATTCAGTGCATTTCTTGCAATTTAATTAAACCCTATCAGTGAAAAATATTTTTAAATATTTTAGAAATATTTTAGAAATATTAAAAAAAAATATTTTTAAATATTTAAAAATATTTTAGAAATATTATATGTCCGACCAAAATAATATTTTAAAAATAATAAAAAAATATTTTAAAAACATTTAAAAAATATTTTAAAATATTGAACAAATATTTTAAAATATTCAAAAATTTATTTTAATAAATCTCAGTAATACGTAATCGAGAACCTTTCAACCAATCAGTTGAAAAAACTT
>JABFPB010007482.1:0-10974 GCA_022817645.1 Ceratoteleas bidentatus | reverse complement strand
GACATTGATTATCGATGCTCAGACACTGATGGTCGATGCGCTGCGCGTCGATAGTCAATGTCAATCGCTCAATGCCCGGGGCATTGCTCACCAATGCGCGGCGCACTGCTGGTCAGTCGCCACGCATTGACTATCAATTCGCTACGCGATTTCTCGAGTAGCGCATTGGCCACCAATGCTCAGCGCATCCGTCACCGAGTTGCCGGTCTGTCCGTGTAGACAAATTATCCATCAAATCACATAATTCTGTTAATTTATCTTCACAATTTGTCCCCTTAAAAATAAATTTTCTAGAATTCAAAACATTGATATCGTCGTTTGTAAGTAAACCAATTCGTATACGAGAAAGCATTCGCGAATAATCTAAGTCATTTTTTTGTCTCATGTTGATTGTCAATTCAGTATATTGAAAGAGTTCTTTCCATAAATCGAAGGTTCCAAGTGATCCCATATAAGTTTTAGTTTCCTCATTAGTTAGTTTAATGTACGTGGGTCTATCACGGACTGGTAGAAGTTGTAATAAATCGCCAAATAATAAAATGTGTCTTTTTCCGAACCATCCATCTCTATCATCAGTAGAATCGAATATTTCGCACAGTCTAAGATTAATGTACATAAACATAATATTTGATATCATTGAAATTTCATCAATAATTATTAATGGCGTATCCCTTAATTCTTCTCTTAAACATTTAAGTGACATATCAGATAATGATTTATATTTAGGTGTACCACCATGCTCAACGGGTAATTGAAAAAGTCTGTGTATTGTTAGTCCTTTAATGTTGTACGCAGCTATACCTGTTGGGGCGGTGACAGCAACACGTTGCTTTAATTCTTGTTTAACCCAACATCTGATAGCGTGTATAAGAAAACTTTTACCAGTTCTCCCTTCTCCACTAACATAAAGTCTCAAAATTTCATTGCTATTATTCAAGCTTGTAGTTACCATGTCGAATACATGTTTTTGATCTTTATTCAATTCTGATATAATTTGCCCCATGTCGACATTTTCTATTTCATCGTCAATATTTTTGAAATCTTTCATTGCTTCATCAGCTTCGATAGGATGACATTCTAAAGACGTTTCAAATTCATCAGTCTCCTTTTCAACTTCTTGAACTTTATTTTTAATTAAATTCTCAACCTGCTCAAGTGCTCCTCGTATTTCGTTCAAATTTTCATGATACTGCATTGCTTTTGGCAAATCGTGTTTTAAGCTTGCAAATGACTCTGCGTAAGTTAAGTAGCCATTCTTTAAGTCTTCGAATTTTCTCCACGGTTTGAATAAAAACAGTAAACTGTGATAATATTTTTCGGGTTGAATATTAACATCGTATTTATAATGATTCACGAGGGCAGCATTCTTACGTTTCTTAACGTAATTTCTATTAGGCAACACATAATATCCTGTAGTACCATCTTTAGGCTTGTCCGTTTTGTAATCAAACCACTTAATGAAATCATACAAACAGTAAGATTCTAGTTCTTTTGGTCGTTGAGGATAATAATCATCGACCATACTTGAACAATATATAGCGGTTGAATCACGATCTAATAATGCAATTTCGTCGTATTCTTTTAACTTTTTACTTCTTATTTCGTTAACATTAATCCATTTTATCGTTGTGATAGGATCAGTACCATAGAGTGACATTCCCAATAAACTATCAGCTGCTTCTAAAACGCCACATTCCCTATTATTTAATGCACGAAGTGAATAACTCCAGAGACGACTACACAATGTCGAAGAATTGATGTTATTGAAGTCGATCTGGGCAATATTACTTTTTTCTCCTTTCGTTTCATATTTTGTGATATACCGGTTAATAATTCTCGTTTTATCTCCACAAAATTGAATGTCCATATTTCCTTCCCAAGCTGTTAATAAAACGGGATTATAATCATTAATAAAAGTTTCATCAACACTTCGAGGTAAATCGTATAATCTACTTTTAGGTTTTAGAAGCTTTTTTACCTGCAATAGATGTCACCACATCTCTTAAAAGAAATTTTTCAGTAGTAGGGCGGGCAAACCCAAATCTGCAAACCTTTATAAATACTTTTTTAGTCTTTTTAGAACGAAAACAATATGAATTGTGATGATGTCGTTGATGAGTATCAACGCGTTCAAATAAAATTGGTGATACAGATTTTTTAGGGATTCTGCAAGTAACATATTGCATTATAAAATCAGCTACTTCGTCATTTGAAGATTCTCCAAGAACAAGTGCATTCACAACCCATAGTAATAAGTGAAAATGCTGAGTTCCTCTACTTTGATATTCACATCTCTAAAAATAATGTGTTATTTTTCCCAACGGGTTATCACTAGCACATATAAAATCAAGCATAGCGTGGAATTTATTATCAATAAATCTTGAAACTGATACTGGATCAGCTGCAATTAGATCTGCAGCTGACTTTTTATCCATTGTCGGTGCATTAACTTTACGGATATAATCTATTAGGTCGGTCCACAACCATTCTGCTGGACTCAAAGTCAAGAACCACGTTGCTGGTCCATAATTATCAATCATGCAATAAAGATTACTTCTAGGTATTTTCCAAAATTGTTCAGTATTTCGAAGTCTTGAAAATACTGTATTTAAGTTGGTTTCTAATTGATCTTTAGAAAGTAAATGTAGATATGAACCAGCAGTGTATTTTTCTCGCGGATTCGTAATATTCATTTTATGATAAATTCCAGCTCTCAGTTGTCGAATATTGTTATCGCTTAGTAAAAAGAACAAGTATTGTATATTAAGTCTGTATTTTGCATGTTTTGACATCAATTTACACTTAATAAACTCAAAATCAGTTAACCGTGTGTTACGATCTTCATGTTGACCATTCTCTCCATATGGATATAAATCTGGAAAACATAGTAAATCCAATGATTTCATCCTATTGTCTAATGGAGCGTCATGAACTTTTAGCATTTGGTAAAGATTCGTTGCAGTTTCATTTACTCTTTTCTCATTGATAGGATAAATGGTATATTGTTCATAAAACTCATCACCGTCATACTTTTGCGTTAACATAGCCTTTCTTTTACCTTCTTCGCCATTAGGTGGAATCATATTCTTTTTAATTTGAATTTTTTCTTCATTCGTATAATTTAAATTATCGTCCACATTTTCTGTTTCGTCCTCGACATCGTTATCTTCACGAATATTTGAAACAAAATCTTCAATATTGATTTTATTCAACAAATCATTCACATTATCTGGCAATATAATATTACTGTAATGTGGGTTGTTTTTTTTTCAACCACAGTAAAGCATTAAAGATTTTATTCAAATCTACCAATTGTTCTCAAATGATGTTAGATTTAGTTGGTATACTTCGTACTAATATATAAAATTCTGGATTATTGTTTATAGGTTCAGTGGAAGAACATATTTTTTTTAATGTTTCTTCGATAGGTAATGGCAAATGAAAGGTTCGACCTTTGACTTTTGGCGCTAACCGCCTAAATGGCAAATTTTTATTCGTCACTGGTTGCATCCTTTGAACGACTTGAAAAGCTTTAGCTCTTTGAATTAAAATTTTTTCATAATCATTTAGAATTGATAATTCAGGTGGTTGCGGTTTTACAATGAGATTATTAAGAATGCATGTAGGAGGAATTTTATTTTGACGGAATTTTGTCAGACAGTAATTGCATACGTAATCAAAATCTATATTTTGAATGTGCACATACTTCATTAAATCTCGCCATGGCTTCGTTTCTAAGGGTTTCTTAAACTTGTATACGTTGTGAAGATTTCGTTCATAGCACAATTTATCGCACGATACACAAGCATGAATGGGAACATCCTTACTTTTTTTATACAACACTTTAAATGAAGTCGAATAAAGTGACATTATTTCATCAAATTCAATTTCTGTGTTTTCATGTTCTGTAGATTGTAATTTTTCTTTTATATTTACGTATTCTCGTTTTAAAAAGTCTAAATCATGTTCATTCAATGCTGTATCCATTTGTTTAATTTTTTCCGTTAAGTTAACGATAGTGTTCACTAATTTTTTTATATATCTCACATTTGGAAAATGCGAAGACAGAATTAAAGTTGAAATCAAGCTAGAATTGCAGGTTTTAAAATCAACGTAACAACTTTCAGGATGTCCAAGTTTCGATGGATTAGAATGAAGAGCGTCACATTGTTTTACACTTTCCGTAAATGTGCATACATTTTCAAATTTAAGATCATGAATACTATCTAGAAATTGCGTATAATGATCAATTAAGTCGTTATTGTCATATATCTTACACAATGCTTTATCACATTCCCAAGATTTTGATTTATTTTTTTGTACAATTAAAGGAAGTACGTTTTTCATTTGCCCCATTGAATTCAATACAATTTTTCTTCTTTTTGTACTTTCTTCATTCCCATCTAATACATTCTCTTCGATGTCATTCTGCAAATCTTTTACAATTAAAACCTTGCAATCAACTGCATGATTTTCTTTATTTGTACACTGTATGCAATCATAATTATATCCTGTAAGCATAAAATATGGTTCAGATGTTGCATTATGTTTCGAATGGCCACATAATGCGCTTATCCTATCATCTAACTTTATTAATTCACATGACTTGACTTTAGTGAGACTTGCCTCAGCTTTATCATTTAAAGTTTTTATAGTTCTTTTTAAACGACAAACATTATTTTTTCGACCTATCATACACCACTTAATTATCTTTTCGGCTTCAATTCTATTATCTTCTTCTGACATTGAATGTTGTAATAATAATTCGGTAGAAAGATTTTTTATAAAACATTCTGACATTTCACGTATTTTATACGTAGAAGGTATCTTTTTTGCATTAATAGCTGCCTTTTTAATTAGATTTTTAACCTTGTTTTTATTGTATGCAATTTTTCTTTTTGACTTTGAATACTTTTGTTTTTGAGACTCAAGGATTTTTTTCTTATGTGTATTATAATATTTACGATTAATTGTTTTTTTATTACTCTCATTCATTTTCTCATTCTCTTTGGAACTCGGAACACTCATAAAATCAATTTCTGCTTTTGAATCCTTCGATATCTTAATTTTGTAATTGGCTGTACTATCTTCAGCATGTATTCGCTTTGTCCTTACTGTACAAACTTTGTTCAATTGTATCATTTGACTACTATCATCTGAAGAACTTTCAATATCACTGTTTTTACAACAATCATTAGAGTTGCTTGGAACATCTTGATCTATGTGCTTCAGTTTTTGTAGCGTTTCTAAATCTTGTTCGGGCTGAATCACAAGTGGAAATTGTTCAATCGAATGATTTTGTAAAATTTTTAGTAAATGTAATCTCATTAGTCTGTGGTTGTACGTAACAGTATCAGGTCGAACATCAAATAAAAGAGATACAGCAAATGCTATAGCAAAAACACCGCAATCAAAAGAATTAGGTTGATACTGAACATTGCAATATACAATTGAATCTTCATCTAAATCTGGAAATAATTTGCGTATCACTACTTTTTGATGATCTGTTAAAAGTCTCTGATTTAGAGAATCATATATATAAAGTAAATTTTCATCATAATATGTACAAATCCAATGATTTTCCCCATGCATTATCTGAATATGACGTTGGCCAAATGGCACAGGCTTAATTTTTTCTGGAATTGATAAAATTAGAGTATCATAAGGCAAAAAAGTCGTTTTATTATGGAGTATTGATGTAAATACCGACATATGTCTATCTGTAATCCACTTATTCTCTAAAATGATTTGTTTATCGTTTTCATCGATAAATAGGGGTAACAATCTTCTTAACCCTTGCCATGTATAATAACTAGATGTAATCCTCCTATTTGTATTAACAACAGTAGCTGCAGTAGGAAGAATACAAACAGTAGTAGCTTTAACAGCAGTTATCATAGTTCCACTAGGAGTTCTGGAAGACGAAGGAGTACTAGCAGTAGGAAAAACAGTAGTTGCTTCAGTAGTAGTAATCATAGGAGGACTACTAGTAGTTTCGGAACTCGTAGAAGTACTAGTAATTGCAATCGTCTGAGGACTGCCGTTAGTTGTTATACGAATATTAGTATGAGTAGGTGGGGGAGAAATAATAATTACATTTATATTGTTATCAATGTTATCTTTATTTTCAATGTTTTCACCATTATTATCAATCACGTCAACAGTAAAAGCCTTAACATTAGTTTTACAGTCATGTTTTATGATAGTTCGGTTATTACTACTATCGGTTAAGCAGTCGAGATGATCAATTTTTTGTTTCTTAAAATTCCCTTTGGAATTTTTATTTATTGAACCAGGAATGTTTGAATCCAGGAATGCAGTTGTATTCTCACCTGTATAAATGAAATCATCTTCTGATGTGCTGACTCTCTTACCTGTTTTAAAGTTAATTTGGTTCTGTTTAGGAATATTTGTATGAAAATTTGAAAACTTTGCTGATGACAAACAGGGAAACTCTGCATTGTAATTTGATACATCATAGGGTATTGCTTTCTGTTTTTTAGGAGCAGTATTGACGTTTTTGTTAGCACGATTTGCTTTCTCGAGACTCCTTGCTACACGTTTTCGATTAGCGTCATTTCGTCGATGTAAGATAACATTCAAAGGAAGAATTTTCTGCATAGCGATATTATCATTTTGTGGAAAATGATCAATGACTTTCGTTTCAAACATTTTGAGTAAGTGGGGTCGCAATAAATTGCGATCATATTCAACTTTATCTGGCTTAATACCAAACATAAGAGAAACCGCGAAAGCTATTGCGTATACACCACAATCAATGTCATTATTTTGATACTGAACGGTTGGAAAAATTACTGACTTCAAGTCCATTCCTGGGAACAATTTTGTTAAACAAATTTCCAATTCTTTGGTCAGCCTTCCGGCATTTATAGAATCATAAATGAAAATTGTCTTTCTATCGTAATAGCAGCAGACATAATGGCCCGGCGTGTACAATATTTGTATGTAATCTGTATCCCTTTGTACAGGTACAATAAACTCGGGATCCATCCACATGCGTGGTGATTGTGGAGCATAAGTCGAAACTCTTTTCATCATGCAGCTAAATACCTGGATATGAAATTCAGTTAGTCCAAGACCATTTTTAATATCCACAATGTCTTCTTCTGCCAAAGTATCATCTAGAAGAAATCTTTCCATTTCGTCAATCTCTTTTATTTAAATTCAGTGCTTTTATAAATAAACAAAATTGCCTATTGCTCTGACAAGACTTTGAAATGAATCTTGGAGCAATTATAGAATGCTCAAACAAGATTTTTATAATCCTGGAGCAAATTAAGAATGTTGCTTCTACGAATACCAATTAAGACTTCGGAGCAAATTCTGTGCTCGAACAAGTTTGTAAACTTGGAGCAAAGTATAAGAATGTTGCTTCTACAAATATCAGTTAAGATTTTGGAGCAAATTCTACAAGTGTCCAGAAGACCTGAAAAAAATAATACAAAAGTTAAATAAAATAATAATAATAATACAATAATAATATATTTTGTTGAAGAAGTAAGTAACCTTAAGGGAGCGTCTTAGTAGATTTAACGTTGATTTCCACTTTCTGCAACATTAAATCATCGTTGATTCAACGTTATCTAAAATTATTAATTTATGCGTCCTGGATCCGGACAGTCGTAAGTTTACTCACCGTTGATTCAAGGATTTCTGGACCGTTCAACCAACGTTGAATAAACTAACATACTCCCCAAGACTAATAGTATTACGTACCGACAGCAGGCGTTTGTTCGAGGGTGGGGCAGTGCTCTATATACACTAGAGCAGGCGGGAAATGACGATTTATTACGGCCGTACGGCTGTAACAGGGCTCCAAGGCGCAACCTGAGTTACGTGACTCACCTACACCTATTACAAATTATTGTCAGTTCATTTCTTAGCGCAGTCTGGACGCAACAAACTACAAAAACAGGTGTCTTTCTTTAAGTTTTTGGTGAAAAATCTCAAACGAACATGTTTTTCGATGAAAAATCTAAACATAAGACACTTCCCAGGTAGAAATTTTCACTAGTAAAACGCTAAAAACTCATGAGTTTTCCTTAACGAAAATATTAGCAACTGGCGAGAAAAACCCTTGAGTAACTCATGAAAAGAGTAATGCTAAAATTCGTGAATAAATCGTGAAAAACTTGCGAGTGTTTTTCACGAGGAAGCCGTGAGTAACTCGTGAGTAATTCGTGAGAAACTACACTAGAAAAACAAGTCTCTTACACATCTCTTAAAGTAAGAGGTTTAGAGGTTTAATCTATCTTAATGGCCATTTTGTATCTTAAAATAAGACAGATTTACTCCCTTACCCGCACGAAACCTCTTACAATAAGAGTTGACTTTTCACGAAACCGGATAATCAAAATATACTGAAATGTGTACGATTAATATCGCCCATAATGTAAGATTCGAACAATTCTCAAGAAAATTGTTTACTTTTCTAAATAATAACAAAAATTAAAAAGACACTACTCCGTGGTAGCAGACGTTTGACATCTTCTTAAGATGAAACATTACTCGCTGTTACGAGAACTAGGGTTTTCTTCATTACATTACGAAAATATTAGATTTTAAATTAAAACTTAATCTATAAATTGTCTCACTCTGAAAGAATATTTTAGTCAATAAAAATATTTTGTTTGTTGTATATTTTTTTCTAACTAATGTACCGATTTTTCGAAGCGGGAAAACAAACGCGGTATACATTAATTAACAAAATTTGTGTACCACAGACTTTTCTTTTTGACAGTTCAACATTCTCTCACAATCAAAGAATGTTTTAAAACCATTTTTAATTAGATTTATCCCTAAGAATTAGAAACACCCTAACCCCGTGGTAGCAGACTTGCCATTTCACCTTGAGGTCATTTATCAGAGAGAAGTTATTAGATTAGTGCCTTTTTAATTTAATTTGAAAAATGGCCCATTCTATTGTCTTTGGGTCATTTGGGTGAATGCTGAACATTTGTTTAAATTTAAATTCATTACGATTTGTTTACAAGCTTTTGGAACGAAAAAAGTTTGCAATTTGGGGTGTAGTAGTTTTTGTTCCAAAATTGTATGAGCAAATAAACATCAAAGTTAGTGTAGTAATTGGAAAACGTTCTCCCATGCAATATACACATAGACGATAGAAAGGTCAGATTTAAAAATTGTGTTTTTATAACTGTAAGAAACTAGCGAATTACTAGTGAGATTTCTACCTGGGTTTATTTTCCTGTGAATATTCCGAAAATTGTCTATATTGAAAGAAGTTTAATTTTATAAAAGTTTAAATTTTGATAGATGCACATTATCATGGTTCTCAAAGTTTAAGTTTAAAATTTTAAGATTTGAAGTTAAAATCTTATCAACGCATAAAAATTCGGTATCAACTCATTCACAATTCCCTTGTTGTTCATATTTATCTGCTCTTAATCATTTTATAATGTACTGTACGCGATATCATTTATAGTAGAAAGAAGTACAAAATTGTTGCGTCAAAACGGCCTCGTTGATATGACTTTTTGATAGCGGCATTTGAGCACAGCGCCATCTGTACTCAACAAATGCAAACCACACTACACAGTCGGTAAGGTTGTAAGACATGAAGCTTTGGCCGACTCGACTTATTTACTGCTATTTATTAAAAATAAATTATTACTTTGGCTATTCAATAAAATACGTATTTTTGCACAAACAAATGCAATAAATTTGCATAAAGAAATAATTAGAACAACATACCGTTCTCATTTGTTCGTTGTGAAATTTATTTGTTTACATTCAGTTTTGCAACATTTTGCATCATTTGGAGCCATATTTTATTGAAACATTTACTGTATTTTTTTCATTTACTTACCTGGGAATTATTGTCAAACCGTAAACAAACAGATTTATCTGGTTTGAAGTATTATCTGGATCTATTAATTATCTGGAAGATAAAACCGGTCGACAATCTCACGGAAAACCAAAAGCAGAGAGTTTCCTTCGCCGTTGTGACAGATGCAATGTGTATCCGGCCTAACGAAATATCAATGTATCGAATAATCGATATGTGTATTTCGGAACGCGCAACTTTAGGCCCGCCATTTTGACTTCGACATCGGTTCAGCTCGCGTCGCGTTCCCACCAGTTCCCGCGCTTTTCCGCGCTACTCATCGAAACGCAATCCTTTGGCCCGCCATTTCGTGCTCGACATCGGTTCCGCTCGCGTCGCGTTCTCACCAGTTCCCTTGCTACAAATATTTGCTGGCGAGTTATACTGGCCATAAAAATGGACGAATATGAAGACATTAACGTAAGTATGCTATAGCTATATTCTCAAAGTAATGTAAAAAAAAACATAACTACAATAAAAACTAACAAAACTAACAGACAACCAATATTTTAATTTCAGATGGAGATCGATCAAATATTCCAGTCGCAACGCGTGGAACAAAGAAACGATGAAGATGGCCAGCGGGCCACCGAGCAGGGCACATCCCGCGGCACATCGCAACGTCGCTCGAACGTTGTCGAGGCCGCAGTCGGCGCTCGCGGGAATACCGCGGAAAATGTCGGACTGGGCGCCACTCCACGTCGCCGCGACATGCAGCATTCTGACGGGCCTCGTGGCCCAAATGGCGGGCACGGCGCAGTTGGCACGGCGGCAGGTGCCCGAACACCGCGGAGAACCGAAAACGCCGCACTAGGTAGCGCGCAGGGAGTAATTCCGGGCCGCCGCCTGTTTGCAGAAGCTGCCGGCGGGTCGGCACCCGATGCAAATGAACGACGCCGCGAGAGGTCGCCGCAACTCCGGCGCTGATGACGCGCGAGGCGACATTCCACGTCGCCGCATGAACGAGGATGGCGCCGGGCCCCATCGTGAAAATGATGACGCGCGAGGCACCATTCCACGTCGCCGCATGAACGAGGATGGCGCCAGGCCCCGTCGTGAAAATGATGACGCGCGAGGCACCATTCCACGTCGCCGCATCAACGAAG
>JABFPB010007481.1:0-10974 GCA_022817645.1 Ceratoteleas bidentatus | reverse complement strand
TGCACCTAGGGAGGAAAGTACGCGATTATTCCCGCGGGTGAAGGTGGCAGCCCGAGCCGAAGGCGAGCTGTAGGCGATTTTTTCAGTAGGGCTCTAATTGACAAAATATGATTGCAACATTCATAAATTTTGTTCATAAAATCGATTTCTGATTATGCTCTGTAACCATTTCTCTAAAATACCTTTTTCATTCATTAAAGTTTTCAACTATACTATCAACTATACATTCTTCTACCATTTAAATTATTAACACGTTCCAAAAACTTATGTTTTATATCTACAAACTAACATTAAAAAAATGTGCTATTTTAACCAAAAATATTTTCTTAAAAAATGTATAATTTATTTCGAGTTAGATTGATTAATTTGTTATTTGGGAGAAAAACATGGCATTTAATTAAGCTTAAAATATATACTACGAAATATTTCCTTAAAATGTTATTTTGCAGTTAAATCTCCACATCATTTTAATATTATTTCACAGGATGAAGCAGAGATTGAAATCTTGAAGAAACAGCTGGAAGAATCAAAAGTTGTTTCATCAAAGTATCAGGAAACAATTGACTTATTGAAAAAGGAAAACGAAAAGTTAAGAAAGGATTTAAATCGACAACTGTTACTGAATGAAGACCACCAATAACTGATTTCAGAAGCAATGAGAACAAATATTGATTTATATAAAAACGTCCTTTCAGAGTTTCAAATAGTGAAGGGTAAAATCAATGATGACTAACATTAAGTGCACCAATACAATTTCACATAATACAATTATATGCTACTGTTATATTTATAATAGCGTTCATTTGCTTACAGATGAAATTCGTCTTATGAAACAAGATAATCCAAAAACGGCTGACCCTGATAGTCATTTTCCCGCTGTTGGGGCCAGAAAACCTGATACTCAAGAGGTAAAGCACGCTACTATCCATGAAATGCTATTGTTTTTATAGTAAGCATACATAAGACAGTTACAAACATCGCATCTATATGGACAAATTAAGTTGAAATACATTTGTATTTTGTTAATATATAAAATGTATTTACAATTTTTTCCATTAATTTCTATTATTCTTTATGCAGATTAACTTCTGTTGATTTATTAAACGAAATTCAAAAACGAATATTTAACAAATTTCATTTTCTTTGCAGAGACACGTAGGGAATAACATTTGGATATCCAGTACTGTATTTGCTAATGTGGAAACAAGAAAACCAGGATGTGCAATTCGTGAATTGTGCAGATTTTTATATGGCGTTCCAACTTTACTAGTAAGCACAGTATCAGGTCGATCAAAACCAAGAGAAGGCGGAAAGACACAGCCTATGCAAAAACTTGATGAAAGAAAATGAGTGCTTTGATTGGTATGTGATAAGAACAAGCAAAAAATAGAATTACGACCAGCTGGCAATGTCACGGACAATCATTTTTAGTCCTGGTCAGATACACCAGATGGTCAGATATTTTTTTTCACTATTATTTTCTACTTTTTAATTTGATAAACTATATATACCCATTGAAACAGACAGATTACATTGGAAAAAAGTGTATCCTCACTGATTCGCAATTTCCAATACACTAGAAATGGAGTGATCTTGTTTCAAGACTAAAATCAACTTAATTATGTCATTAATAAAAAATACACTAACTCTATCACTATAGAATTGTCATGTCAATTTATAGTAAATTTCTTAACGAGAAATAGTCTCAAAATTGGAAACTTAAGCCGAAGGTTATGAAAAATCAGTTATCCCCGAAATATTATATCGACTTACGAAAAGGATGCCAGTTCACAATAACAATTAAAATAAGTAAATTTGAACTGATATCTTATTCGCGCATAATGTGAACTAGTATCTTTCTTTGTAACAAGCGTCGATAAGCGCTGTTAATAAAATAGATTATACTTGTCACATCTTTTATTTTATATGTATTTATTGTTTCAGATTTTGCAGGATATCTTTCAAAGGAAAAGTATCATTCTTGGCCGATAAATAAAAAAACGGCATTCATTGGGAGGATCAAGGACATGGTCGGTCAACTCTGCAATGAGCTGAGATTTGAGGCTGAGGGAAAAGTTAGACAACCTGGCAAACGAAAGAAGAAAAACAATGCTAATAATGGTAAGAAATGAGATGAATCGAAAAATGTTGCCGTCTCGCCTACGATTTTTTCCACTACTAGAAATGTTGTTAGGAAAACAGCATTTGTAATAATAAATTATTGACAGTATTGTAGTATTTAAAAATTCTGAAATTATACGTATCTCAATTGTATACAATTATTTGTATTAAAAAAATGTATGTCACTGTATATTATAATAATTAAATTGTTTCAGAAGGGGAATTGGAACCATCTGCTGATAATGAAACCAGTAACTCGCCAAAAACAGCCAGAAACTCGCCAGAAACAACCAAATCGGTTGATTATGATCATATGCAAGATGATTTTAACGATGGCGTAGATATGTTAGAAGATGCCAGTTCGTACGAATCTGAATGAATCTTATTTACGGATATTTAAATTGCTTTCATCTAATAAAATAAGTTGTATTCTTTATTCGTATAACAGCTGAGACTTAATGTTTTGTATTAATCCTTGGACTCCCAATTCAATATCCAGTCCACCCACCTTCTAATCCACTGACTTTATTAAAAATGAAATAAAAATTACATTTGTGAAAGTTTTTCAACAAATCGGTAATTAAAACAAACTATGGGTCCCAGTGGTTTATTTAACATTAATTAACACGAAATTTTACTATATTGATTATTGATAAATGGTTCCACAGTAAACAAAAAATCAGTTTCTGAAATATATATCAAATGTTACATGTTAAATAATCTGTCCATAAACAGTTTTATTGTTTATAAACAATAGTTCAAAAACAAGATGTTTTGCATAATAGTTTCACTCGATATACATATAACGTTTTATTTTATTGAGGAAAAAACGTCGATTCCCCAATATCAACGAAAACGTGTCGGGACTGAAGGGTTAAAATTAAGATTGTTTATCGGTAAACATTGAATAGTCAGTACTAAATCCAGGGTTTATCATTTTCTATTTGAAAACCATAAATGCCACGAAAAGTTATTATAATTCATGGCGGTGTTACTTTGGATTGTAAAAATTTTCGAAATATCCAATTTTAAATGTTCCTCCAATTTGTTTATATTAAAAATTGTTGTGTTTGAGCTAAAAACACTCGGGAAAAAATATTTGACATTATTATGAATATTCTATGAAAATACATATATATTCTATGAAAATACATATATTTGCACGAGGAAAATCATTTTTATGAATTTAGTTTTCTCAGCGCATCAGTCAATTATTGCCGGCGACAGATGACAGGCATGACCGGCATTTCGAAGGAAGGGACCAGGCGTATTCACATGTGTAAACACTGTGAACGAATTGTGAGTACACTGTGAAAACTTGAGTGACTGGGGAGCGAAGAGAAACTTTCTTGACTCAAGAGAATTTCTGTCTTAATTTGTGGCAAGAATTTTCTATCTTGAGAGAAGAATAAAAGAAGTTCAGATAAAACTTTCCCGAGGCAAAAAAGTTTGTAGCTTGAAAGAAATCAGTATAACCTTCTTGAATTCAATGTTCTTGATTGAACTGACAGAGACAAAAGGGATGAAAGGGATATTAAATAGGTTACAATGACAACCGTTTACGACTTTAAGTAATCTTAAATGTTTTGATTGGGGAAAATGGCATAAAACTAAAATTATAACAGTATTAGTTCTATTTGTATTAAGGTTAAGTTGATGTTTCGTTTTATATCAATAATTCACTAATAAATGTTAACAAAGTGTCCAGCATTATTATTTAGAGGGTTTTTTTTGTCAAAATATAACATTTGACACCACGTCAAATGTTATATTTGATGTGGTGTCAAATGTTATATTTTGCTCTGAAAGAAATGATTAGAAATGATAACACAACTTGAAGTTACATTTTCGAAAATGCATGTTTTTCAACATATTATTAACTGCATATTGTTAAGTATACACATATATAAGTGTTGTACTTATTTGAAAACAGCAAGATCTCACCAAGAGTAAGTCCCCATTTAATTATATATTCCATTTTTATAAGAAAGCAGGAGACAAGTGTATATTCGAATACAATCAGACGATTTGAACACGACGATTTGAACCGAGCGACTCAGATGCCGCTGAAGAAAAAACTTTTTTGCCTCAAGAAAGAATGCATTTCGCAGTAGTGATAAAAGGTTTTCGCCCAAGAAAACGCAAATTACGGTGAAAACTGTATATGTTTTTACTCAAGAAAAAAGTTCTTCGCTCAAGCCATTGGTAACTAAGAATGTACAAGTTTTGAGGCGAAGAGATTATTTCTGTGAGTGAGGTGGGAGTTTGAACGCAAGCTAGACATCTTTGAGCAAATAATTTCATTTGAAGAAAATGTACAAGTAACTGTTGAAATAAATAATGACAAAGTGCCTCATGGCACGCTAGAGTTTTCTGGACATTCCGTTAGATCTGCGTCTTATGCCAATGGCAGCAGTCAAATGACACGGATCTAACGGAATGTCCAGAAAACGTTTGTCCGAAAGGTAAAAGGTTAAACATAATTTTCAAATACATTACGATTACACGTTTTAAGGCCGAATCTGTATATGTCCGAAAATCAAATGTTTAAAAATGATTGGCCCAAAGGTTAATGTCCGATATTACTTTGTCCGAAAGAGAAATGTCCGAAAGTCAAAAGTTTAAAAATGAGTCCGAAGGTTAATGTCTGATATTACTTTTTCCGAAAGAGAAATGTCCGAGAGTCAAAAGTTTAAAAATGATGGTTCCGAAGGTTATTATCCGATATTACTTTACAGTTTTAAAGGTCCTATTTTTATTTGTCCAATTTTTATTTGTACCATTTTTATTTATCTGTACTTTATATGTCCAATTTTAAATGTCCAATTATTATTTGGCTCAAATTTATATGACCAATTTTAATTACCCAGTTTTTATTTGCCTAAAAAAGGTTTGTCCAAATCGGTGTTTATCCCAATTTTATATTAGCAATCCGACGTTTATCAGATATGTATTACAATGTATGTCAAACATATTTTTGACATACATTGCAATACAAATCATTTCTAACTATTTATAAAACTGCACAATTACTAGTGCAGTTTTATAAATAGTTCAAACAAATCGAAAGAACACTAGAACTAAAAGCCGAAATCACGCCATTTTAAATTTCTACGAAGGAATGGAAAAGGAATACAAAAACACATGTTTTTTCTGTACAACTTGATTTATTTATACTTTTACATTTGTAAATATTTTCATTGCAGTTTGAAAAACGGCGAAATGTGAAAAACTGTTTACATTTATTTTCGTAATATTACACTGGTATATTATTCTTTTTATAAATTATATCCCTTTCTTAATTTTTATAAATATTAAGAGCAAATGGAAAGAAACAATATCAGAAATTTTAAGTTACCTATAAAGGAATGGAAACGGAATACAGGACCTCATGATTTTTTTATATCTCTTGAATTATTTATAAACTAAAATTTGTATACATTTCAGCTAGTTCGGATAATAAAAAGCAGGTTATTATATCGACGTATCATACAATAACTTCCTCCGTATTTATATCTATATTACATTTAAACTAGTTTTAAAAATAAATTCTTGTCGTACTATTAACGGCCGTAATGTTACAAAAAACAAAGTTTTTATCCATGAATATTGGATAATTAGTTTCGGTTGAGACTGTTTTCAGGGTGTTCACGGCGAAGAATAAATGGCCTGGAGAAACATTGCTAATATTTCTGAGATTGATACCAAACGATTCTGTAAATAATCATTAATATTAATGAGACTGTTAAATAGCGGATAAAACTTTTTCCAATACGATTCCGATATAGTTATAGATATCGTCAAGTTAAAATCTTTCATAAAAACTTGTTCCAATATAAAATATAAAAATTAGTTACATTCAACTTCAAAGTTTAGTAAAATTACCACAATTATTTGTAAGCTATAGTATTTATGCAAGTTTTGCAAAAAAAAACTAATTGGTAACATTGAATGAATACTCACTAAAAATGTTTAATAGTGGTGGTAGTGTCCATGAGGATAGTGGTCATGATGGTGATGGTAGTCGTCATGATGATGGTGGTGGTCGATATGATGGTCGTGATGAATATCATGATGGTGGATGTCGTGGTGATGCCCGTGACCGTGTCCAAAACCACCAAGTCCTGCGCTGACTCCGAAGGAGCCAAACAATGGTTGTGGTGCTGAACTGACAGACGCAATCACACAGCCAAGAACAACGAGGAGCAAACACAGTCCGAATTTCGCCATTTCAAAAATCTGTAAATTTGAATCAATAATATTGGTTTCTTACAAATAACAAGATGTTATTAAACACTACAGTTTGTTTGAGTTAAACCCCGATAATCAACGTTTATATTAACATTTTACATAAACTGTAAATAAATCTACCTCCGCTGTGGGCTGCATTATTTACATTAAATCGTATACGTTGACCAATTTTTTCACTTTTTAACAAAAAAAAAATTTACTCAACACTAGAACTACCGACGACGTCAATTTGACGTATTTTGAAATTCGATTTGTTGTTATTTCGTTAAAATGCTACCGAAAAACTTTTCGTTTGGTGACTTTTCATCATTTTTTGTAAGTCAAAAAATCGGTATGTCATCATCATGTACTTCAAGATGACATACTCTTTTTTCAATTGAATAATTATTTTTGCAATTATTTAATTTTCTACCTAGAACTACCGATACGTCAATTTGACGTAATTTCTAGTTAAATATTTTTACATATAATAATAGTTTATGTTATAAATTCATGAACAAAACATATATGAGTAAAAATTTAATTGTTTATAATTGTTTACAATTGTTTATAAAAATTAAAGAAATATCGATTAAGAATATTTATACTGTGACTATTTTATCAATTTTCTTTGTGATTTATTTTTTGATTTAACAACAAATCAATCAATGAAAATAAGAAAATATTATTAACTATGAAATTATTCATAATCTCTAATCAATTACGTCATATGATTCGCGAAATTACTTGTAATAGAAAATGTTTATATATATGCTTATTAATATAAATTTTGATTGAAAATATTTTGATAACTTGAATTGTTTCATTACAAAATGTTCTTAACTAATATATGATATAAGACATTATAAAAATAATGTTATTTCCGATTATTTATTAAAATTTATTATTATATTTATTTAAATAAATTACCTTTAATTTACTAATTAATCATTAATTACTGGTGTATAATGATTATTATGAAAATATTAAACAAAACTGTCTTGTATAACTGAAAATATAAGATACGTCAAATTGACGTATTCGGTAGTTCTTCGTACACGCAAAAGTCGGCATTTAAATTACACTCCTCGTCAGAAAAAGGGCACACCTGAAAACTTGAAAAAATTGGAGACTATCAAACAATCATAACTTTGATATTCGCCAATTTTTTTAAGTTTTCAGGTGTGCCCTTTTATACGAGGACTTCATTTATAATAGGATGCATTTCATTAAAAATGTGCAAATTTATACCACTATTAGTATAAACTTCATCTATAAACCAAATGAAAAAAATTGTGTTTACTCTCAGAAAGGAAACATAACCCCTTTTCTTGTATCACATACTTGAAAGCAAATATAGAACTCGATGTTTTGACTCAAACCGATAATACTTCGTGTACAAAAGGGCATTAATCTCTATTCTAAAGTCACCAACATTGAAATCCAAATCGCACTTTAGCTTTATTTTTATGCAAGTAATAACATTTTTTGCATGTAAACGATTTTATGTTAATATACATGCACAATTTGGTGTTAGTATATATTGCATGTAAATAGAAATATACATGCAATTTATGTAAATATGGCTATCAGGGAAATGAAACTATGAAAGTTTAATATGACTTTAATGGTTAATTCTAACACAGCGTTATCATAATATAAATCGAGAAACTAAATTTGCCGGATGACATGATCTCAGAAAAAGAAAATGTTTGCAAGATGAAAAGCACAGCATCTTTTTTATCCTTTACTCTAAATAAGAAAAATTGCATGCTTCAAAAAAGATTGAATTACAACTTACTCGTTTGTTCAAAGACTACTCACAAACCCAAATTTCTCCAAACACTGAACTGAAATTTTTTGCCAGCTGATTCTCGCAAACTTGTCGTTAGATCGCTCAGAGAGGACTAATGCCTGGCCTGAAGGCCCGCTTTTTATATAGTTTCGATGATTTCCTCATTTCTACCGGGACAACAATGCAAATTAAGTCTTGGCTTTATTTTGACTAAGCACGTATTTGCGTTGGGACTATGCCGAATTATTGTTGTGACGCGCATTATTGTGTTGTGACGCGCAACCACGACTCACCTCGGGATGCAAAAACTGAGTGACATAAGCGACGGGGATTTCCATAAGCGGATAATACGGTGCGCCAAAGAGGGGGAGTCAATTACGATTGATGGGACTCGATACAGCGATCCCAACTATCTAAGACCCCGTTTGATTCAAACGTCGCCTTCGTCTCGCGTCACTCGTTTGCGTTAAACGACCATTACTTTTTGTCTGCCGCGGACGTCAGAGGACCGAGATGTTGAGATTTGTATTTAGAACGTATTTGGAACCTTCGAAAAAGATTTATTGCGAAAGATGAATAAATGTGGTGACTTCGGATATTAGAATACCGGGATTTTTTGCATGTTTGTAGATGGTAATTACGTGATAGAAAGAAAACTTATTATCGAACTATACGAAAAGCGTTGTATTTGGTGTTGCATATGAACAATCATAACCAATCACAAGAGCTTGCATTTAAAGGCATGCAAAGTTCTATGATTATCCTGTTGCAAATTCCACAGCAATTCATGAGACGCTGTCTGTTTTGTGAAATGCTGTGATTGATATCCCGGATATTATCCAGGGCAGTCCTTCAGAAGAAAAATGCTTACCTCAAGCTCTGTGATATGTTTTTTTTTGTCTCCTGGAGAGATTTCATGTCCTCCTAGACACCTTGAAGCTCCGCATATATCGCCTCTATTTATGACTCCTGAAACACAGAAAAGGATTAAAAATTATTAAAAAAGTTATATAGAGTAAATAATTTATACTTACCATGTTTTCTGACGCAGAATTCATCGACGTGGAAATCTACGCAACCAAAAGACGCAGAAGAACGTCAAAACACATGACTAACACTTCGAACTAATTTGAAAAGAAATTATGAATTATCCATTATTTAAATTAACTGATTTAAATACTAATGACTTGTTTATTATTTGTAACAAATTAAATAACTCTATTTTTAAATTTAATTACAAAAATTGTAATTTTAAAAACTTCCACGGTTAGTATTTTTTTCAAAATTGTTTAAATGTTCATATCGTCTATTTATTCAAATTTGTCAAACTTTACACACGGTCAACTTTTCTTGGACTAATAAATGTTAGAAAATGTTAGAAAATTTTATAAATTTTGGGACATTTTATAAATTTTGGGACATTTTATAAATTTTGGAAAATTGTATACATTTTGGAAAAAGTGGCTACTGTTAAATATAACTACTGTACAATTTAACCCAGTTTTTGAAATAGGAAAAAAACGAACAACTTATAATAAGTTCGACAAATTTTGTGAAAGTTTACATATTTCACAAAATTAATTTGTGAATGCATCAATAAATTATTTGACTGCTTTTAATGTAATGTTAAGTTAGTTGGAAAATATATATTTAAACTTGTATTAACATTTTTTTACTTTTTCGGACCATTGAAGATATTTTGACAAAAAAAATAAAACTGGTTAAAAATTCCCAGGTTCTCTAAAAAGTCGCTCTATATTAAAAAACTAAAATTTCACTATATACTGTTAAAAGCTATTAATGCTTGTTCCACTTTGAATCAATGTTGGTCTCAAATGTTGATTCAATGTTAACCTAATCTAACGATCAGTTTTAATATGTGTTGAGTAAACTCTTGTACAACCGTAGATTAACATTGATTATACCATATCAGATAATATCGATTAAAGCTTGAATCAACGTTTGCGGAAAATGTTTATTCAACCATCCCCAAACCGGACATTCGTAAGTTAACTCAATGTCGAATCACTGAGCAACATTGAAGCAACGTGGATTGAATAAGGATTTCGGGACTGTTAAATCAACGTTGATTGAATTATCGTGATCCCTTACGGCGGGAATACTCTTATTCTATACTCTTTTATTCTATATAACTTTTATTTTATAAAAGTTTTCCTGTCTTCAGTAATATTAGTTCAAATTGAATACTTGCCACTCAGGGTCATTCCACAGCAAAACTCCTGGAGACAATAATTTTTTAAACATTTATCACCCTGTGAATGATATTGGCGAAAGTAGCAAAAATTGCAAAATCGCTATATCAGTCCTGAAGAGTCATTTTTGGAACCCTTATCATGCTCCAAAAAAAATTTTGTTTTGGCTCCATTGAGTCTGGATCATAAAAAAGTCCGGGGCTGAAGTCACTCTGTGAATGAAATTGGCAAAAGTAGCAAAAGCTGTCATGTTGCTATATCAGACATAGAGAGTCATTTTTTAAACCTTCAGCCCTCGCAGTAAAAAATACTGCGATATTTAATTTTGGGTCTATTGAGTCGGGATCATGAAAAAAGTCCGGGCAGAAGTCACCCTGTGAATGATATTGGTGAAATATGATTGTTATTAACGTCTGCGCGTAATATATATAATGGTTAATTGTTCGACCAATTTAGCAGACTAATAAGTATTTTTAAACTAACAAAATTTGTCAATTTAAGGATGTTCTACCCCTATTATACGGCTGCATTTTTTAATTGATGAGAATGTCACAAAACTTCGAAAATATATTTCTTAAGTTATAGAAAGAACCTATGAATTATTTCAGAATTTTT
>JABFPB010007480.1:0-10975 GCA_022817645.1 Ceratoteleas bidentatus | reverse complement strand
GTTAAGACGTTTAGTGTCTTAAATAAGTCGCCAAGGGTCTTAAATAAGACGCCTAACTTTTCCCAGTTTTTGCAGTGATACTGGGAATGTACTGCGAATATATTGGGATTATATTGGAAATATTTCGGGAGTGTATTGGAAATATATTGGGAATATATTGGAAATACATTGGGAATATATTTTTTGTATAAAAAATATATTGGGAATATATGTTTCCTATATGGCCAATATAGGAAACATATATTAGTCAAAGTAGTAATAACGTTTTCGCGATATGAAGTATTAAATGGAAAAAGAATTCATTTTCATACGATGTAAAGTTTTCTTTTAAACAATTCCCCAAACATTGAAAATGTTCACTCTAACCTAGCTATCTCTTCAGAATCGTAGACATAATATCTTTACTTCAATATACACATATTTTTGTAACCCTGAAAATTTCGAATGCAGCCTACAAAGTCGTCATAAAGGCACATAACCTTCTACTCCGATTTTTAAGTTCGGAATTGATTAAATAAATAAGATAACAAAAGTTAGCACGACCATTGATATACAATTACAGATTAAATTGTTAATATTCCATTTTTTTCATTCCAATCTCCTATCTACACTTTACACCACTTAGTTGCAACAATGTATACCACTTCTCATAATACGATTCATAATAGGCGAAAGCCTCTTATGTGCAAAATTTTCATTTCCACCACTTCTACCAAACTTTTCCATTCAATTCATCTAAGTTTGTACCTCAATACTAATCTGCATGCTGTATTTCAATTAAAACTAACAATCGACAAATGCTATTTTCCGCCCACACCTCGGGACCAATTCCCCCGGCCGTCAATTCAGCTCCCAATGAGCGTCCGAGTTTTCCCTCGAGCACGTCAATTTTGACGTAAAACGCACAAAATGGCCATGCGGCGATCATTAACGTACGATCGGGTGCAGTCTAATCCCTCATTTCGCCGGCACACGGCCTGAAATTGATACCGGCTGAATGCTATCTATTTCGATCGTACCGTTACAATTGCCATGCTTGAAAGTAAAAGTCACACGTTCTCCCGGTATCGCGTCCAGAATCGACGCGGCCTGACGGACCACCTAACCAGTTTCCATTAGGCCAAACATCAATTGAGGCATTATCGGCTCGCAAATCGACCGTAAACATTTTCGCATAACAAGTTGTAAAGAGTTTGACGCATGCGCACCAATTTTTCCCGTGGTTTCTTCCATTGCGACTTTTACCCGCAGCTCATTAACTCGCCGAGCCTAAAATATAATCAAACACAAATGCCCCGCTAGACCCAATTACTTCGCACTCGATTTATGGCGAGGGGTATTATTAACAAATGCGCTGATTAATCGCTAGACGCGACAAAAAAACGGCCATTTGTGTACCGAGTTAATAAATAATGCATTCGAAGCAAATAAATAGCGCATGCGTCAAACAAGCATCGGGTAAATTCGTTGGCGCGCGATTAATATTTATCTGACCCAATTATCCCGCGCTTTGCGAAACCGAGCGCTTTTAATTAATGTCATTACGCTCGCGCGAATGCAAATTTCGCGCGCCCGAGCCGCTACGGACCATTTGCGAATCGCAAAAATTTCGCCGATGCAAAAAACGGACGCTGTGCCGAGACGCGTCTGCGCTCAATCGACGGGAGCGAGCGAGAACATGAGCTGATCCGATAGGTTTTTAGATAATTTCAGTTCATCCGGTATAAATTTGTTTAATTAATCTCGTGGGTTTAGAGGCGTGTTTTGCATTTCACTTTGTAGACTTTCAAATGAAAGTGTTAATCAAATGCGGATTTGTCACAGTTTTCGAGAAAAGTGATTTTTTATGGTAAGGGTTTGTTAAAAGTACTAAGTATGTTAAAATGGAATTTCTCTAAAAAGTAGTTGATTTCTTACAATAGGTTCTTATTTACGTATCGAATCAATAGATGTCGATTTTGAGGTTAAAGTTACGGACTATTGAAGTGTAGTTTTTGAAAATGAGAAAGATCTTTAAATTCAATTTTACTTTTTTTTATTTTTTAAATCATATCTGATTTGACTATTTGCTGTTTTGGGTACAGTACTACCTTCAGAAAACCGTCCTCCAAAATTACTGAAATCGGAATTTTTCTTCGAATATCTTTAATACGAATTAATGGAATTTTGTGTATAAATCGTTATCAATATATGCCAATCATCCATTTTTTACCATTTTACCAAATTTTACCACATTTAAAATCTTATGTCAAAGCGTTAAAAACTATACAAAGTAACCTATTTCCGCTAGACAACTCCCTTAAAAACGTAAAAAAAATTTTATACTTAGATAATAATACTTATATAAATTATGCTGATGCAAAAAAAGTTTGTATTGTTTTTCTTTTATCTTAGAGCATTAATTATAGTTTGAAACAACTCTGTTGAAATTAATATAATAAGATACATCAACGCCGGCACCACGACGATGACGCAACATGGGGTCGCGCGTTTTCCGACATCGCTCTAACTGTTTTATTATTAATGATTAATTTTATCGATTTTTATTGAACGCGATTAAGCGCGGTTCGCGAGCGTGCCGCGCAAGACCTTTCGTGAATGCGCAATTATTATGTAAGCACGTGAAATGAGTTATCACAATCTGAGTCGGAAAAGTGCGGTTTAAGGCGATAATGGGATACCGGGAAAGGACTCGCGTTTTAAATTTCGACCGTTTTTGCTTTTACGCTTCTTGCCTCAGACTCAACAAGTATCTAATTACTCGACATTTCCAAGTATTTGCCTCGTGCAAATTTTATTTATTATATCCGTAAACATTTTTCACGCGAAATGTCTTAATTGTGTGTTTTTAAATAATCACTGCATGGTTCATAAACAGTAATGGCCGTCTTTCATGACTAAAGATCATTGGAAGAAAACTGGACTACTAAATGAATGGCTATTCGGTCATTCAGCCTATGTTACAACTTTAATAGTATAGTCCTTAAGGCTTTCGTAAGCCGGGAAACAATGATACACATTGTTGCTGATTAGGAAAATGATATTTAGGGATTAAGGGGAAATGTCAGTGATTCATGTTAATGATACTCGAATCATACGTAATACTCGGCGTTGATACCCGTTTCCAACAAGAAACACATTTCTTCGATTCATGGCGGTGAAAGGAGCGACCGGCTCATTCAAGTGAATTCGTTCCCGGGACTGTTCGTTAGACTCCGCTTTTCGAGCCACTTTTTGGAACCGTCTCACCGTCGGAGATTAGAAAATATTAGAAAACCACATTTTTCCACCAGGAAAAACGGTCTCCAACCTCGATTGCCATTGTTAGCTGCCTCCATATCCGATTTCCGCTCCTTTTCCGTACAACTTATCGCGCGATTGTTTTTCGAGTTATCGAATATTTCGGTTACATAAATCTCCGCATTTCCCGCAATTGAAATTAATGAGTGTCGTAATGCAGACGCGAGATTTAATAATTAATAATCGAGATATCGCCGCCCGATTGTGCTACGGTGTATCAAGATTTCCTTTGGGGCAGAGCTTGCAATTGAATTAATGGCGATATATTGCACACTTGTGCTGATAATTGTCCGGTGCGCTGAGAAGCAGGAACATCCGGACAGCCGAAGGTGTAAATTCCAAACGGTTTTTTCCCGGTAGAAACTACTTGATAATTATCCGGCGTTTCCGTGAACGCCTCCTAACCTCGCTAGCGAAAAATTTTTGAGATAGGTAAATCGTTCGGTTGGTTGCTGTGGTCCATTGTGGTTGCGTCCGGAAGCAGCAATATTGCGTCCGGAATTCTGATGATTTATAACCACCCCTAAGCAGCGCGCCAGTGGACGATCCATCATTATATGCCCCCTATTCTTTTTCCCGCGAAACAATACGTTACGTCGGTCACATTGTTGCGCGGTTGGCAAAATGGGATCCGGTAGCATTGCACATCCGTAATTCAATTAATCTTTGCCGAGGTGTTTCTCATCGCGTAATCCCGATTTCGCATTTGTCAGCGCAGCTCCGAAAGGTTTTCATTCATTTCGAACAATTAGACTCGTATTTCAAAGCAATTGGGCCAACCCCAGCGTTTCGCGAGACTCGCGAAAGGGAGATGCCTGGAAAATGTGCGATGCGGGTTTCAGCTCGATTTTTAGGCGAGGCAAATTTTAGTAGTATGAATAGTGGTATTTGTTAATTTAAAATGGATTGGACAAAAACTGGGGAATTAATGAAAATAAGTGAAACGTATGAACAGGGAATGGCTCGCTGCTTGGATGTGGTTGCTTTTACGGAATATCTTTTGTTCCATCACCTCTCCCCAGTTTATGGGCGTATGCATTTTTAACCACATATCATCAGGTGGATATTCCACTTTGCGGAGATTGAAGTTGAGTAATGATTTATAGGTCTTTTAATTGGTGAAATGATTTTATACATAAAGTTGGTCTTTCATTTTAAATCACCAACATAGAAAACATGTAATTAGTGCATTGACAATTTCATCGTTTTATGAATAACGAGTATAAAGTATAAGGAAAGCGCGCATTTTACAGGTTCTTAGTTCCTTAATTACCTTCTTTCTAGTCAAGGAGTGATTCACCTTAAGTTACGGCGGTGACTTCAATTTAAATTAATTTCCCTTAAAATCTTATTTTGCTAAAATATAAAAACGTCTTCTCATGACGAAGTAAAGTAAATGCAGTTTTATATGATTAAATATTTAAATAATGCGGATTATTTTTATTCGAGCATTACCAGTATGCATTGGGAGCTGATTAATTCAGCATGAATACTCAGAAAAATAATTTATTAGTTTCCAATAAGTTTACTTTGCCATAACTAAATAATTTAGCTGAAATTGTACAATAAATGATATATTTAGGATAAATACGTGTATATTTGTATCACGACTTTCAAATTTAAATTAGATATGTAGAGCAAGTAAATGCATTTATTTACAGCAAATAAGAACTTAATAGTTTCTAATTGATTAATCACATCTAAACTTTTCCAACTAAATAAATAAATTTATTTAAGCGACTAAAATCATTTTCTGGGTGATTATTTGTACAAATTAAAAATATAACAAGAAGTAATGAAAAACAAGTATTATAATACAACTACGCAGTTTGTTCAGAGTATCATATTCATAAGGGGTCATTATTATCAAAAAACTCATTAAAAAACGAAGAACCAAGTAAGTGTAATTTAAAATCACACATGTTCTATAAAAAATCAGTTTGAAAGCTGGCTTTTCTTCTTGTGCTAATAACATCGAAGACGGTTCTTTCTAAACGAAAATTTAAATAAACTTTTCTATTCTGCTTCTATTTGTTTCTCATCGATTGTATTTTATATGCTAAGGCAACTCTGCTCGAAGCGTCAACGAATCGGCGAGTTACAGTTTGCCTACACATCTTTTAAAATAACTAGTTAAAATAATTAATCTATACTTTTTACCTTTGCTTAACTTCAAATTAGATAAATTTATTTATCAAATTTATTAATAAATTTGATTCTTTTCTATCTTTTCTTTCTATCTATATAATTCTTTTCAGAGAACATCTCCTAAAATAAAATGTTCATATTAATTACATTACATCATCGATCACTTTATTTTTTAAATAATTGTTCACTGATCCCAGTCCTTAAATCATTAGAAAGGGACAAGTTTCGATTCAACTTGCACAATTGGATCGTTTCTCATCATTAGGTCTCGGATTTGCAGAAGACACTCAACGCTAATGTTGTCTAAGCCTATACTTTTGACTCCCGACAATAATTGCCTTACCACCTTAGAGGTTAGAACCTCTACAATGACTGCCGTATACCTTACAGGTTAGAATTCTCTTTTCTAAAAATAAGGTTTATTTTATCTTCATATGTGTAGAAAAATCGGCTTACTTTTTTCTGAAGTACAATGATTATGACAAATGAAAATTAAGAACCAAGATATGTCAATTATTAGAAAAATCAAGGGATTTCATACTTTCTTGAGTCCAGAATATCTTAGGTGTGGAATATTCTGGACACCAATTTGGAGTTAACTGTGCACCAAACATTTGTGACACATACCTAATTTTAATATACATAACCTACATAATCTGCATAATCTAAATAAATTTATTTGCTAAAAATATATAGGTAATTGCTATAAATATTGCTTTATTTTTCCCAAATAAATCCTTAATTTGGTACCATTTCAAAGAAATTATTTAGTTATGGTAAAGTGAATTTTTTCGGAACTAATAAATTATTTTTCTGCGTATACATCTTGTTCTATCAGAGTTGTTACCTTTTCCACGGCCAGCGAAGGCCTCGATACGCGGAACGCGCGTTGAATTCGAAACGAATCGTAAAATTAAGTCGAATTCTTAGCGGGCTTTGCGGCGCCGCAATCAGGGTGTTATTGTCGACTAATGCAGAATAATTTTGCGATAACGCGCTCGGGGCAATCGAGCCCGAGGAATTGGAAATATGTCGGACACGAGCGGTGGACATTGTAAACTAATTATACCGGGCGTTGCTACGCATGAAATATAATTACGCGCATTATACGCGATCGCTCGCCTAACAAGGATAAGAGTCGCTCGAATGTTTCAATAGTGCCAACTCGCATCTCATACGGCACGGACGATTTATGTAAGCCGCTTGGCGCGCGATTATCCGTGTGCCGGCAATGTCTCGCGGAATTTGCAGAGTTCGTACTTTGTCGACTGGAAAACGTGGAACGGATCGGTTTGCAGTGCCGTAAAAAATGCATGCAAATCCGAAAACCGTATCACGCGGTCCGCGATATTAGTTAAGATGGAAAGTTCTTAGGCGCGTTCGGTTGATACGGCGTAATTGCCTGCTTTCCAAATAGGAGTATTACGCAAAACTGCGCTCTCAATTCGATCGACGCAAACGCGTTTCGGTAACTTGCGATAATTATGGGGGTCTAAAAACTGCCTAGAAATACAGTTGTGGGAAAAGGGACGATTCTTTTCTAGGATACCATAATTCATTTTTTATTTTTGTTTTGATGTTGCATGAATGTGTTTCTAGGTTATTTTGTTGTAAAACAGTTTTTGTTGCATGGTAAATTAACATCGAGAGAAACTCATGCTGAATTAACCTGAATTCCTGTCATTACAACTTTGGTTCCAGAATTACCAACATGATAACCAGTACAGACATTTTTAAGTTATTTTCATGGTGATTTATTTCGATGAAGGAAAATCAATAAATATTTTTTTAAATAAGTAAAAAATGAAAGTTGCATAGTTAAATTTCATAAATTTCACAAATTTCATAAATTTTATACATTTCTTAAATTTCATAATTTTCATAAATTTCATAAATTTATAAATTTCATAAATTGCATACATTTCTTAAATTTCATAAATTTCATAAATTTATAATTTTATAAATTTATAAATTTCATAAATTTATAAATTTATAAATTTATAAATTTCATAAATTGCATACATTTCTTAAATTTCATATATTTCATAAATTTCATAAATTTTATAAATTTATAAATTTCATAAATTTCATAAATTTCATACATTTCATACATTTCTTAAATTTCTTAAATTTCATATATTTCATAAATTTCATACATTTCATACATTTCATACATTTCATACATTTCATACATTTCATACATTTCATACATTTCATACATTTCTTAAATTTCATAAATTTCATAAATTTATAAATTTCATAAATTTCATACATTTCTTAAATTTCATAAATTTCATAAATAAATAAAATAAAAAAGCCAAAGAAACTAAAAAAACCAAAAATACATTAACAAGAGACTGTGCTTTATTTTCTATATACCCGCAGATATAGATATAGAAAACTTCTTCCCGAACTTCTTCCCGAACTTCAAATACCCATGCTAAGACAATTCTAAGACGATAAATTCTATATTTCAAACTACAACCATCATTACCTTAAACGTCAGATGCCCTGGTATTCGACTAACTGCAGGAAATGTCTCGATGCCGACTTTTCTAGCGTTGTAACAGGTGATCTAATAGACCACGCATTTTATAAGCGGAAATTCGGAGCACTTCCGGGCGCCGGTGCCTGTCAGGTATCACGCGAGCACACTTTTTGCAGTTACTCGCGGCAGGAAATTATCGACTATGCACTGGATCAATTTTTTTTCTTCGTCCTTTTTTGTTCTTCCAATTTGGCAATCAAAACTGAGCCACAGTGCCCCACGCGTGGCCATATTGTATCGTCTTCAATTACACAACTGGCGGCAAGCCAGCGATAAATCAACGTCAAAATGCCGTCGCGTGGCTTTCGGTAAACAATGACCCGGTGCAACATTTTTCGATGTACCCTTTGTAATTGCCTCGGAGCAGTCTGATGAATACTTTCACGCTCAACGTTCAATGGTAAATTGATGCCGATCGAATGCCTGCCGAGGCGTGCGATTTATTGGAACTGGATGTCGCGAACGGGAGAATGTAAATTATTACGTGTTTCGGTCAATTAGGTTTGGAGTTGCATCATTTTGAATTTTGGCGTATTCTTAATTATACAACGAACAGTATGGATGGAAATGTACGTTAATAGTACACATGAATCGTAATTCGATGAATGAATAACCATTTGATTTTACGAGATGCGGTTGTGTTACAAAATGGAAATTAAAAGAATAAGTTGGTATATGAAAAGTTGTTCACCTTTCAAAATCTTCACACGTAAAAAAATCACAATAAATATAAAATTTCAAAATTACACACCAAAATATAATAAAAAATATATCGAATTGTTAAATTTTTTTAATCGTATTCAAATATTCGAAAATAAATTGACTGCAACATCAGTTATTCGAAAAACTAAAATTATCCAGTGTAAAAATATCTTAATATAAATAAAAACTATATACAAATGTAAACGTTATAATAACCAAATTCATACTTCTAAAATTTAGAGAAATTAAAGGATTCTGTAATTAGCCTTAATATTTATGTATATAATACTATTATGTGATACTTTGTACATGTGATATTTTTATTTTGTGAGATTTGATAACTAACCTTTAAAGATATCCTAATTCGCGTAAAAGTGATTTTCTAATTGAAGAATCATTTTTCAAACCGAAAAACATGTTTTGCATTTTCAAGTTCGACTTTTTTTTCGAAAATACTTGAGAAAAATACCTCATGTTTTTCCCATTGAACGATTTGCTCCACATTAAATTAATGCGTCTGGTGTCGCGTTTCAAAACACTTCTTTTCTCAAACTAATCCCATTATCCCCTAAGTACCCCTTTATTATCGCCGCATTTATTGCGTCAAACAAACACTTGACGCGATCGCGACACAGTTTCCCAACAGAAATCGTACCCGGCCGCGAGTCAATCGTCACGTAATGATATCAATAGAATGGTCATTTCTCAAAACTCCCCGAGATTGGTGTTTTTAAATGTCAGGCCTAAGAGACGAGAAAAAGTATAATGGATTGTCTGCAAGCCAACACGGAAATTAATTTTGAAATTTTGTTAAAAAATCTTAATTTGAACCCAGGTTGATTGGTCGTTGTTTTGGTCATGGAGTACCATTCTATCTGAAAGTTCATTGCACATTAGAGAACCAAAGTTACAGATCAAAGCTTTGTATTAGATAACTTAAAACAATAGAGAATTCTGCTATTGCTTTTGAAGTGGATTTTACGTGAAGAACGAAAGGTGTAGAGTTTAGATTGTAGAACTTGACGTATGTTGGATTTTCTGTACCCTAATTTTAATTTTAGTTCTATATATCATGTAATTTACTTCTTCAATATACTTCTTCTGCAACCAAAAATCAAATGAACTTGACATCTTTTAATTTTGAACATCGCTTAATTTTGAAGTAAAACTTTAAAGAGGATCTTAAAAGAACAGATTTAATGTCGAACTCTTTTAACAAATGATTTGGTAAGTGCACTCTATGAATAATTGGATTACAAAGCTATTTGTTAACAATTTTATTAAAATCGGTTGAAAAATAACGATTTTAGCCATTTTTCTGGACGGTCCCTTTAAAGCAAAACTTCAAGTTTTTACTAAAAATTACTATACAACTGTCAAAACTGTAATGTATGTTCTAGAATATCATTTCAATTTGTAGAATTTTTCCAGGGTTCTTCTCAGGTAGCGATGCGGCTTAATGACTACAAATGTTATCGTCCGCTTGACAGCGAAAACAAAAAAACGCTCCACTGCATGTTGAGGTATTCAAAGTAGACAAGGCGCTGACGGATGTCAGGTGTATCGCAAGTCGGATCGCTGCGTAGACGTGCTACCGAAAATCGGCATTATCGCTTTCACGCGGAGAAACGAAGAAGCGAGCACGTGGGTACCGTCCTCCTACAACTTGTCGGCCGAGGATCCCGCGGTCCGTCATAAATGACGTATCATTAGGGAAAGTAAGAGAAACTAGCACCGGCCAGATCTCGTATGCGCTGCAAAAGCTGGCATATGACTTTCTTTGAGGATTTGCCAACGTGTCACTCGGCACGGAATAGATTATCATTTGATGGCCGAGAAAATATGCAGTAATAGGACTCGTTTTAATGGTCATGTTTCGAAGGTGAAGAGAATAGAGTTTGGATACAGGGGGAAATGGTTCAAATGAATGGATGAATAGATTGATTGAATGGAATGAGTTTGTTTCAGGGATGACCTGGGAAAAAATATGTACGGCAGAAAGAAGTATTACATTTCAAACACTTTTGTTTTAACTTGGAAAATTAAATGGATAAAAGTAAAAATAAAAGAATGAACAAAAAATTGGAAAAAGTTCTCAAAGGTTTTTTAAACAGATAGGTAAAATTGAAACTTTCAAAAACATGTTTTATGTTAAATGACACGTGTTTTAATAAAAAAAATGTTTCGTATCCAAACTCCTGATAAAAGTAAAAATAAAAGAATGAACAAAAAATTGGAAAAAGTTCTCAAAGGTTTTTTAAACAGATAGGTAAAATT
>JABFPB010007478.1:0-10973 GCA_022817645.1 Ceratoteleas bidentatus | reverse complement strand
TTCGAACATGTTCGAACTTTTTTATCAATTGAACAGTTCGAACTGTTCATGAACTGTTCGAACAATTCGCAACCCTATTAATAACATTACAGAATGACAAATTTAAATTAAATAAAATGACATAAAATGAAATAAATTATGTAAATTAAATTTTTTTTTAATATAGTATTTAACAAAATTAACTATATAATAAGATATTTAATGGTGCAAATGATATTTTATGGCACAAGGGAACGAAAAACGCAATTTTCGAAATCGCTCTAGTGCCGAAAATGGCATTTTTGGCACTAGGAGTAATCATCAGAAAGATGTTTAAGGACAACAGAGGCTCTTTTCTAACAAAAATCTTTTATTTTCAACCCTAGAGGGCAAAATCCAACTTTTTTGATCCACCCTATTAAGAATATAACACAGAACTATATTGCATGGATATAAGTAGTGAAAAATAATGTTGTTGCATTTTTACCCCAGTAAAGTAGGGATCAGGATCGCATTCCACAACTTCAGCTAGCTGAGCCACATATTCAGATACTTCACAAAACCTTTTCCCATTGTGCTCTGTCAATTTGATATCTTTTTTGTATGGTAAGTCAACATCTAAATTCAAAATTACAATTAAACATCCAATACCAACTTCCATAAATGAAGCAAAGAAAATGTAACTTACACTACCTTTCATATGAAACTTGTACAGGTGTTTAATATGATTGGCCTCATCTTGGATTAGAGCTTTTGTTACCAAAAGCTGTAATGCAGGGTCTTCGCCGCTTAAAACTGAAAATCATAATAAATAATAATAATGATTTTAATACTTCACATTGCTTCCAACGGTTAACCTTCCTGTAAGAAATGGAAAACAATAGAAATCAATTACAAAACAAAACACTGAGTTACAATATCTGTAATTATCTAATTACTTTATTTATAATTTTGTATACAATATTTGCAATTGACAAATGCAATTCATTAAGCTTGTACGTCTTTTAAAATAAAAAGAATCTAATATTTCTGATTCAATTATACTGTAAATAATTTAGATGAGTGCTTGTGTTGAAGGTTCCTACAAATTCCTATTTATTTATTATTAAATCAGAATTTCCCCTTATACTATATATATACAAATTTGTTGGTCAGATAACTCACCCTGGCTCAGATAATGACTAGAATACTGACTAGGCAACTATCATAGTTTTATGTTATGAATAAGGCATATTTCAGTGTGCTTTCAAAAGTGATCTTTCCCATTGAACCAAATAGGCCTAAGATTTGACCCAGACTTGGTCAATGACATGGAGCCAGATTAGGGCCATATGTCCTATTCTAGCTCCAGTCTAGGTCCAGTATGTGGAGATATTTTAAAGATCCAGATTTGGTCCAGTCTAGCCGAACAAATATCGAAAAGTCTATTCCCAGTACGTGAAGCCAGTCTGATTCAAATCTGGAACCATGTACCTGGATCTATAAAAAAATGAAATAAGTCCTCCTTGACTATCGGTGAGATTTGAACTCAAGTCTCACAGGTCACAAATCTGGAAGCATAACCACTGGGCTACAATCGTAGTTTGTAGTAATAAATTTTATACAAAATAATATGTTTGCAGTTTTATCACAACTCTACATTGTGGAGTTGTGATACAGGGTGACCACTGGTTACTTGAATATATATTCCCTGTGTTTTCCCTGTGTTAGATTAATTTTTTCCTCTATTAAATTTAACCTTTACAAATTTATTTAATTTTTATTACATAACGAAACATACATAATGCTAATACACCATCTTTCACAATTTCGAAAATATCATTAACTTTCGCAACAACGTAAATCTTTCACAAATTTAATTAACTACATTTTTTGTTGTTTAATCACATTTTGTATCACAGTTTATTTTACTAATCTAATAAGTTTTAAGATATTATTTCTTCAATTTTTTCAGCTTCATGTTTAGCTGATTTTGCTTGGTGCGCAATTCGTCCTTTTCTGTATTCAATGCTGGCAACTTTTCACATTCACATATAAAAATATTCACAGTGATTGATCAACCTCCTCTCCTTTCACGACGAAATGGTTTCGCGCTAATTTTTGAATACGATAAATTGAACATGTATGTAGTGGAAGTAAATTTGAGTTACTTAATTACTTTAAGGACATTGGAACGATCCGTGCTAGTCAAATCAACAATTAAATATATATTTTGAAAACTATAATGTTAGAATCTTCAATTTCTTAATTGAAGTGACTTAATAATGTTTTAAATGAGTAAATAAAACATTTAGACAGATGATAAACATAAATAAATAAATATAAATTCGCAAATGGTTGTGCATTTGACTAGCTTTAGAATGATAAATCTGACAAATCACCCGTTTCCTCGTTGTTATTTTGTCAATAGCTTCAAAATCACACGTAAAATCATATTTGCCGTGTGGCATAAATACTTTAAACTGTAACCTAATAGTTAGACAGTTTTTCGTTGATATAATCTTTACTGAATATATATATAAATTGCATTTTTAAGGAAGGTTACCTTGCCACCCATTTCAGCAATGTTAATTGTTGAAAATTTGGCAAATGAAATCTAGTAACGTACATTTTCGAATATGTATTTTTTTAAATTTAATCTTTATTTTCACTTTTTGTTCCAAAGTCCTTAAATGAAGTTGTAATAAACTCGAAATATTTATTTAAAGATGTTTCTTAGGTATTATTAAATGATTACTACTATAATCCTAGATCAACAATTTGTTTTTCTTGGATATGCAAATTTTTCCCCTGCGTTTTCATTGCATGTTTCTACGTTTTAAATTCCCTGTATTTTTCCTGTTTTTCCAGAAATCGGTCACCCTGTGATAGGGCTTGATTGTATCTGGATTCTGGACCTTTTGTTATCTCCAGAACTTGTGCCCAGACTGGATCAGATTTGAATTTTCAAATCTGATCCAGGTTTACAATTTTCATAGTCTGGGACTGGACATTACTATATTCCACTTAGGGTGTGTTTCTGGACCTATATTGTGGGGCAATGATTATTGCCCCACAATATAGGAAATACTCGGCAAGTATTTCTCAAGGTACTGGGGCGAATATTGACCTACATTCAACCTAGTACTGGCCTTCAGACCAAGGAGTTAATCTCCACACTTGAATCAATGGGAATTGTTGTTACTGAGAAGGTCTAGGGGTTCCTGATATTTATTTTCTAGACAAGTAATATGTCTGAACATGTCATCACGTACAAGTAGTTTGTTTTACAAAATATAACATGAAATGGAAGTGAGATCTGGTTGTTCTACGAAGTACGTTGAAATCAATGATATTAAGGTGATGTCCTACGCATGGCTATCAACATTTGCAGTTTTGTAAATATTTTTGTAGAAACCCCAAATGAACTTCTATAATTAATTAATTAAATTTTCTCACTTTCAAGAAAGATTGACAAAGAAAAAAAATGTATCCCTAAATAATTATAATTAAAAAAATATTGGAAGAATTTGTATGGTGAGAAGGAAATTTCCAAGACAACTTTTTTCTTGGAAATAGTGAAAACATCTTTTTGATTAAGGTAGAATATAGACAACACAGTAGTCTAATGTCTACAGTCTTTTTTGTTATTTTTTAATTCAGAAAAACTTTAATGCCGTTCATTCAACGTTCTCTTAATCTGGTATAATAAAAGCAATATTATACCTTGTCTGGTACAGAATCTATTACCTAGTCTAGTCTTACTTAAAATCATGTCTAAGCTTTGATGCAGATGAAATTTGGGAGTTTAAGTTTTGTCCAACTGAATATTGAAAGTACATGAAATCGTAAATAAAATCTACTCAAAACATTGTAAGTCAAAATGTCGACGAAACAGAGCTCTGCATTGTTACCGGCCTATGTCAGAGATGTTGAGAGTCGAACTTGCAGTCTGTCAACCGAATAATGTCAAATTAGATTGCTAATACAATAATTTGTTTATTTGTCCCTAATAATTTGTATGCGCAAAATGAATAAGTAGATACCAGTTCGGTTCATTGGCGCTGGAGGCAACAGCGGTTTCGGCAGGTCACAACTGTATGGGAACGGCTCGTGCATTTCCGCGACGCTCTGGAGATCGTAATCGAGCGAATGATGTTTACTGTGCACGTTAATGCCCGGCACCAAGTGATGCGGCATGCGCGCGACGTTCTCAACCATTTTCGCGTGCACGGCGTCTGAGCACTGGGTCAGCGTCCGGGACTTGAGTTTCACTTGCTGCTCCATACCGCCGAGTCTGGAGACTGATTAGAAACCGTCTCGAAAATGTCGCCAAACTCGATGACACACGCAACACTTGACGCCGGCACCCAGTCTTTGTTTTTTATCGCGTCCGACCACCCAATTGCCTCGTTTACATGTAGTACAAGCAGTAGTGGTTTAGACGGCCCGAGAACTATCTATCTGTTCCTATCAAAACTATGCCCCGTTTACATGGACATTGCACTCTCGCAGTGACAAAATGAGACACGTGAGAGTGTTTGGGGTTCGATTGTCGAGTAGAACGCGCATGCGCAGAGTAATGCGAGCGGAGCAATTTTGTTTGAATTTTCACAATACAGCACTAAAATTGGTGTGATATGGTAAAACTGTTGGCGTATTTGAAAATTATTCACAACAATGCTTGCGGTGTATGCTTTTAGAACACGCCCTTGTAGAAATAAAAGTCTGAAAATGTCTTAAAAAGTCTGAAAAAGTCTGAAATGAAAAAAGTTTGAATTGTCTCAACTTTGACCATTTCAGTCCTATTCAAACATTTTCAGATATGTGCCGACCCGTGATAAGTAAAGTCTGAAAATGTCTGAAAACGTCTTATCCGCAGTATTCGGACGGCAAACATTTCGGGTTTTGTTCGCACTTGTTTGGACCATTTCAGACTTTTTCAGAGAATTTCAGACTTAAATTATGAGTACTTAATTCACACCCCTGTTAAAAAACTATCATAACTGGGACTCGAACCCCCGACCTTTGATGCAGAAGTTTGGAAGTATAACCATTCGTCCAAAGTCGTAATATTTACAAGACTCGCAGAAGTTCTATTTAAATTCGTAATTTAAGTTTGAAGTTCTCTGAGAAAGTCTGAAAAGTTTGAAATGGTCCGAAAATGTCTGAATACGTTTGACGTACTGTTTTACGTATAACAGTATTCGGATTTCGGTATCGAAAAGACGCAAAAACTAACGTTTTTGCGTCTTTTTGCACTTTTTCGAGAGATTCTCCAGAGATCTCTGGACATTTATAGCGTGAATCTCCGAGAATCTCCGGATATCAGGGGATGAGATGTACCCAGTGAACCAGATTGTCCCAGAAATATTCAATTCTAGTCCAGTAGAAATGGATTCATTTGTTTACCCAGTTAACAAATTCCATTAGGCCTAGTTCTCATTGTATCTATGCGGTTTTTGTTCATAAGGGTATATGAACAAAAGAATATTTGTTCATAAGGATCGTTAGAAGTATTACAAACGTCTTTAAAAAGTTCTAAATGTTTTAAAAACATCAAAATGTTTGCTTTTCTAAATTTCCAAAATGTTCTTAAAACGTTCCCTAAGGGATCATGTTAGTTAATCAATGTTCCGGAAATCATTGAATCAACGGTTTCCGGTGGTTCAACGTTGCTGGATCAGTGATTTAACATTGTGTCAACTTACGAATGTCCGGGTTGGGCCTTCTCCGGAATATTTCCGGAGAAAGCGGACATTACGCCGAAGAAACTCCGGAGATTCTCCGGAGATACGCTGTGTTCTGTACGGGTGGATATCAATTCACTGCGATTCACAAAAGTAAAAGCCTTTTGTGAATCACTACCCTGTAAAAAGTTTTTGATTACAGAGAATAGGATTGTACAATTCTCAATTCACAATCTGAACAATTGGAATACAAAATTTGAAATGTCAATTCTGCCCAATCGACTTCTGTTTCAAGAGAGAAGTTGACGACAATTATGGAATTCAATTGCAATGTTTTATATTCAATTCAATCCAATTCTGGAAATGGAATAGAAATGACGAGCTAAACTGATTCACTTTCAATGTTTTCAAAGTCTGGAATTCACTTTCAATGTTTTCTATGCTATATGGTTCAGGAAACGAATAGAAGTTCAGTTTGGAGAATTAAGTCAAATTGTAGACAGCACAATTAATTATGTTCCATTCTAGTTAAGTTTTATTGCATTAACGAAATTGATATTGTGAAATTTTTATGTTATTTAGTATCCAGTGAAATGAGTAGCATTTGAACTCGAGTCTCGTTTTGTTAGTACAAAACAAGGGGGCTTCGCCCCCCGGCGCGCTTCACGCGCCTCCCCATTATTTGTTTAAAAATAGCAAAAATTAAAATATGAATAGAAATTAAAGAAAAGTAATTATAGTAATTTTAAATTTATAAAAATATTTCAACATTACCATCGGGTGCTTTTCAAAGAATGTTTTAAAGACAGATTTTACGATTTATGATGATTAATAATTGATGATGATTGATGATCATATATATTCCATATATCGTACATAATTAAAATTAGGTACGATAAAATGTCACATAATTATGTGATTTGAATTGCCTGCCTTTTATTAATACAAATTTCTAGCGGCGGCATTCTAATAGCCTGTTTAGTGCCCAGGGCAGGGGGGTGACACTCCAATGCTAATACTATACTACGAAGTGAAGCTCGTAAAAATTCAATATGGCGTCCCAGCGCGTCAAGCATTGGGTATCATAACCTCAATTTCATTTCAAATGAAGTACTCAACTTGCACCGACATACGCATTTGTCAGAAATAGCTTTTTGGCAGAGACAATCAATTTATATAAGGCATGAAAAAATTGAATTTATTGTAAATAATAAATTAACATTTTCATACAAATTTAACAAAAATTCAAATTTTGTTTTATGATTAAGACACAAAAGTGCAGAAAATCAGTATAAATGCAACATAATGCATAGCAGGTGAAGAATTTGTAACTTTTTATACAATTTAATGTAAATGTAATGGAAATTAATTATGTAAGTCGGGTAGTGGGGTTAAAAGGGAAATAGTAATTGAAACATTTCTTCTGGACAAGAATACATATTTAATTTATAAACATATAAATAAATATATGATGTACAAACTTTTTGAAATTTCTTTCTGATTCACGAAATTCACGTCACGTCAAACTAAACTTAGATATTTTTTTTTTGTGCATATTTTCTTTGACATTTTCGGCGTTTGTTCGCGAACAGAACTGTCTCATACGAAATTTTGTGTAATGATAAACAACGTACGGTATTACGTCATCCTTATGAGTTTTACAGGGAAAGCATAAAATATTGCTTTCAATGATTTCAGTTAACATTAAATCTAAAACGTTGCTATCTTTGGCATGTTTCTGAAAAACGCTCTCCAAAAATGCTAAAAACTTCTGAAAATAGACATTTGGGGATAAAAGTTTGCTATCATTAATTTGGACTAAAATATTTTTTGAAAAGTTCCACGTATGGTTTTGAAAAGCTTGTTGGCAAGTGTCGCATTTAAAATGTGTGATTATCTTATTGACGAAGTACGTTGCCATGTAATAAAGGACGCAGTCGATTACTTCGGGTCGTGCATAATCGTGTTCGATGATGTCTTCAATGTCCCAGTCAGAATCATGTATGTGGCTGTTAAGTCGGTCTTTTATGTATTCCAATCCGGTACTGGTGTTAGAGGAATTGCTAAATATTTCTTTCAATTTGCTGAGAGATATCAAAGGTGTTGTGCACGTTTTTTGAATACTGCAATTTCCAGTGGCGGGTGGCTTGATGGTACTATATATGGATAATAATTTATAAATTTGTAAAAAAGTGGGCGTCGAAGGGTGGTCATTGCTGCCGCCCGCTAATCTGACCGTTCCAAAGAAGCGCTAAATAGGAAATAAAAAATGATGAATAGAAAGAAAAACCCGATTTGCAAAAAAAATTGTTTCCTTTTGGTTTGAATACATTTAGTTAAAATTGTCTGCAGAAAATCAAAATAATGTTAGTGCTTTCGTGTTGTAGGTCTTGTTGCTGCTAAAACAATTATACAAAATATACTTTATCACTGAAAATACATAATTTTTTTAGCAGCAACAGGAAGCTGTAACTTCATAAATGAAAAAATATTAACGAATACCGCTGTCTCATTATCTTGTAAATAATGGTAAATAATTGTAAATAAATGTAAATAATCTTGTAAATAATTGCAAATAAATGTAAATAATCTTGTAAATAATTGCAAATAAATGTAAATAATCTTGTAAATAATTGTAAATAAATGTAAATAATCTTGTAAATAATTTTATATTAATGTAAATAATCTTGTAAATAATTTTATATTAATGTAAATAATCTTGTGCTTATAAACTTTAAATGCACAGATCTCAAATTTACTGTCTCATAATCAATGAAATAGTCATTCAATTTAGAGAAATGAAAGTCTTTTAGAACAAAGACAATTACTTTCTATGAAATTTGCCAAAAATTCATACTTGAAAACAATTAATAAAACAATCAATTTATAATGTCATAATTATGGCGGTATCCGTAAATATCTCTGTAAAAAATGAAGATGAGCAGCGAACCTCCAACGGGTCTTGATTAACTTTTCCGGTAAGGATGTAGCTTAGATCATAACGATCAGTCAGGTAGGATGTCATAGCAATCATGGACGAGAGAGTAACCCTCAAACCATCTGCCGTTTGTTTTGTAAGGAATAGGCTGCTTGGTATTTTCTTCTGCGTTACGTGGTTCTGCCATTCATCCAGTTTGGCCAAACTGTTCTCCAATACCTGGATTATAAACAAAAACAAGTAAATAACATGTTTGTTAAAATATTATAATCGATTCAAAGTTATTTTTGAGATTTATGTAAAATCCAGTTTTGTGCGGTAACGCGTTACATGTAACGCGTTACTTCAAATCGTTACTATAATCAAGGAAACGGTAAAGTAACGCGTTTTTTTTTCAAATGACAGTAATCTATGGAAGTTACTTTTTGTTCAGTAACGATTAACGATTTTCAAAACGTTACATTCGTTACTTAAGCTTCTGTAACTAAACCAATAAAAACCGAACCCACGTACAAGACTCATTACAGTTTAACTAAACCAATAAAAAGCAAACGCACGTACAGAAGTCGTTGCTGATTAACAAAACTAACAAAATTCAAACCCACGTACAGTACTCGTTGCTGATTACCTAAACTAACAAAATCCAAACCCACGTACAGTACTCGTTGCTGTTTAACTGAACTAACAAAAACTAAACCCACGTGCATAACCCGTTGCTGTTTAACAGAACCAACAAAAACTAAACCTATGTACAGAACTCGTTGCTGTTTAACTGAACCAACAAAAACGAAACTCACGTACAGAACTCGTTGCTGATTAACTAAACTAACAAAAACTAAAACCACGTAGAGTACTCGTTGCTGTTTCATTGAACCAACAAAAACAAAACCCACGTACATAACTGGTTGCAATTAAACTAAACCAACAAAAACCATTTTTTACACCCCAAGTAACGCAAAAGTAACGAAAAAGTAACGACACGTTAGTTTTGCGAGTTACGGTAGCAGTAACATGTTACAATTTATGTTGTTCTAACGGTATCGGCAACGCGTTACAAAAAATGTAAATCTTTACTTTCATCGCAGGACTTGTCGGTGTTAATCCGTTCTCTGGTGAAGTATTATTGAGAGCGTCGAACATCTCATTCATCCATTCGCAGAAAAGGATTGTGGATTCACAGTCTTTCAGAGATGGTACATAGCGTTTATAGAATTTCAATCCCCTCGCGACAGAATTGCTTAAAACCTGATAACCAGAAAACATGTTTCAATTAAGATTATGACTTGTATTAAATAACATTAGCAGCTTCTAATTATTACACACCTGGACCGCAAGGCGCACTCGCATTTTTGCTGACGAGTTCAGGTGAATGTGACTGTGCGTTAATCTGGGGCAAATGCGAATATCGGCTGGCAATTTGCTGTCTTCCTCATATAAATCTGTTATATGCTGCCACTTCGCTGCATCTCCATCTGGGTTAATCTACAAGAAGTAAAGAATCATTTAACTTGACTTCTTGAAATCAGTTGTGAAATACGAAATCAACTAATTATCGTAAACAAAGTTTGGTGGGGTGATATTGAATAGTGGCGCTACTCAATATTACCTCTTCAAACATTTATTTCATTTACATTTTTGGTTGATAATGTTTTGTAAAAGTTATTTTAAGAAGTCACGTTAAATGGACCACCCTGTATATGTATAAATCAAATGTTGTATATTCACGTTTAATAAACTGTTTCCATTTTGTTTTAATATGTCGTTTCAGTTCTTATATGTATTAATTACCTGCAAAACCCCAGTCGAAAACTTGTTCCTGATCGTCTTCATTAAATGGGGGGTGTCCGAGAACAGAAACACTTGCCTTGTCGCATCTACAGGGTGTTCAAAGCTGCACTTCTGTTTCCCCAACTCTCCCGTGACACCAACTTCTTGCCAGAATTTTCTATTCGTCGAAGCTCCATCTGTTATCACTCCATGAACATATGCGCCAGCTTCTTCTATGAGAATTATTGCTAAACAGATTATAAAAACGATGTTAGTTTAAATTACATAAGATATTGACTATAAATACATTGTTTCTTAATTATCAAAGTTGTGCGCGTTACTTAAAGAAAAGTAACGCGTTACGATACCGTTACATTAACAAAATTTGTAACGCGTTACCCAAGGGCGTAGCCAGGCAGGGGCAGGGAAGGGCCACTGCCCCCCCTAGAAATCTCAAAACATTATTTATATTATTTATTTTATTTTCGTATATACGGTTTATTTTACAGCTTTCCAAGTCAATCTTTTTTTATAAACTAGCCTCTAGTCACAAAATTTAATCTATTTAATCTAAATTTAAATAATCAAACTCTCATCAAAGACTAAGACTCAAAATTAAA